>LN483400.1:0-118687 GCA_900002565.1 Culicoides sonorensis | reverse complement strand
TACTATAGTAAATTTTAGTTTTTCTGACATAATATTTTAGACCCTGTAAGAATTTTTTTAAATCTAGTAAAGAAAATATCAAATAACCCTTCAAAGAATTTGTTTATTCAAGAAAAAATTTTCAGAGAGTGAAAAATATACATTAAAAACGTATTTTAAATGAATGTTCCACCGGTGGGACACTGGGAAAGTAAAGGTTAAGATAGTTCATATTAAACTGCATGCAGTTATAGAAAAAATAAGTTTTATTAATCAAGTAAATGACTTAGAATTAATACAAAAAAAATATAAATCCAATATTTTCGATTAATCGTTTTTTTCGATTAATCGATTTTTTTTGAATTTCGATTATCGATTAATCGATAATTTTGAAAATCGATTAATTTAGAGTCCCTAACAGATTCCCAAGATCATCACAGCCACTTTATATTTGGGGTTTTTTATATGATCTTTTTTCTATGAATATTTCAGATATATGACAATTTGATGAAGCGTAATCTTGGTCACCTATCCTACCACGAGCACATTTCATAGCTGCTTAACCTAGTCAAATGAACGACAGTTCGTTAAACCACTGCACCATCGGAAGAGTTTCTGTATACAATTGAGAGAAAACAAATAGACGACTTTATAGGGACCAGTTCCATAGTACACTTAAAAGAAGTATCTAGAACAAAAATTGAATTCACTTAATGTTCTGCTGCGTATTGGCGTTGGAATAACTTTGATTTTTACAAAAAGTACTCTCTCTATTTCTGAAAATTCTTCAAATGGAAATTTGTCTTTTTTCGCTGATAGTTTTTATTCTTATTTTATGAAGAAACATTGATCTCTTGCCAAGAACTTTAACAATTTCTCCGCTGTTTCCCAGGTACATCTTATTCATTTACCTGTTTATGTTGCTTCAATTTTTTTTTGTTTTAAAGAATCCATATCAAATTGAAAACCTTTCTCAAGTGCTGTGAACATTGTTCTCATATTATTTTTAAAAAACTCTTCCTTTTAAAATTAAAATTTAAAAAAAACATCAAATGCAGGATCATTTTCTTCGTTTTCCGATGTATGCTCGTTTAGTTTGGTGCGTCTTGTGTACACTTTGCAGCATATCATGTATAAGATCAACAAAATAATTTTATTCGAAGTTCTGGAAGAATATACTTGAAACGTATTACTTTTGGTATCTTTTATTGCCTATGAAAACTCGATACACCTTTTTTTTTGCAAGATCAGATTCAGTTTTGCCTTCGAACTTCTTTTCCTTTTTTGTGCATTATTGATTTGAGGACTTTCCACTTTTTCTTCGACTATTTGATATTGCTTGAATTTTGCGTTTGTTGTCATTTATCATATCTAAATATTATTTTATTGAAATTATCTAACCATTAAGCCATATTTATAATCACCTCTTCTAAGTTCTTTTCAGTTTTTCTTCGATCAAAATATTTAAAGTCTTTCGTTGTTACATACCAGTTTTTAAAGGCTGGTTCTTTTGAAGGATGAAGTATTGTCCTTGAGTATATTTTTTTTATTACTAACTTCTTCACTTTGTTTTTTTTTGACGGATAAGATTTCGTTTTATTAAACTTTTTAGTGGTTTGATTCACTACCAGTTTCTTTGAATTTTAATTTTAAAAGAAAACATCCGTTTTATGGGTCTAATATACAAAGTAATACCTATAATTTCAATCCCGTACACACAAAAACAAAAACGATAGAAAAGATATTTTTTGTCTTTTATATTAATTACACCCTTAAAACAGGAATGGGTAATTATTTCACTATAGTAACAGATTTTATCAGAGTATGATCGTAAACAAAGTTAAAAAGAATCAAAATCATAAATTAAATGTTCTTAGATTTGTTTTTTCTTCTCTGTAATTTACTGTTATTTTTAGGAATGAAAACTTTGTAGTACAAAACTTACTTTGTTTTTTTATTATTTAATTTTTTATTATTATTTTATGTTTTGATAAAGCATGAATATAAAATAAAACAAGAAACATTTAAAAAAAAAGTTACTTTTTAATAAATTATTTTTATCGCTATTTGGGCTATAACAGTAAACATTTTAAACTAAGATAAATTAAAAATTTGTATAAAATTGATTAAAATCTGTAATTTAAGATTATTTTTATTAGTCAAAAAGTAAAAATGAGCAACTTTTTGATTAAAATGTAACAGTAAAATTTTCCCATATTCAAAGATAATAAAAAAATGTAATCATTTTATTTTCAGTTGAATCAACTTGAAATCAATCGACCTTCGTCAATTAATATCAATGTGAAATCAGATTTTTTTTTTCTTGAAGTTTTCTTTTTATTATTTCACGCAATTCACTGAATTTCCTTGAATTGATACAAAAAGGAACATGAAAGAAAAAGTTATCAACCAGACGTTTCCATTTTAATTAAAATAAAATAATAAAGAAATAATTTTATCTTCTTCTAATGAATATCATGAAAATTTAATGAAATATCGGAAAATATGTCAAATTCAATGTTAACCCTTTTCATCTATTTTGCTTTAATTTATTTAAAAGTCAAATTCAAGCACGTGTTTTCATGTGTGTGTGAGATGTTTGTGCTTTTATGTGTTGAGATAGAATTTTAAATGTATGTCAGATCATTATGCTTAACTTAAAAAATCTGTTTGAACTTGTATTATAAAAGTTTTTTTTTAATATTTTTTTTTTTGAACTATAGAATTTTTTTTGTTCATTGTTTTAACATTACAATTCAATGGGAGTGTAAAAATAGAACTGAATCCATTTTTTCATATTTTTAAAAAGCACTTTTAATTTTTTTCTCTCATTCTATTTTTAGTTTTATTCAAATTTCCAGTTTTTTATGTGTTTTTAATTCACCCTGAGGCATAATTATGCACTCATTCATTCACTACAGATGCTTTGTGCTAGTTTTATGTGAATTGTTTCTTGTAGTTGCTGCCTTTTTTCCTTTTTTTATTGTGAAGTGTAGCTGTTGTACCGGCATTTTCTAGTGAAATTTTGTCGTTCATGCTTCAATTTAACAATCAGGGAAGTGTTTTGAAAAAAAATCTTATTTTAGAAATTTTAGCTCACTCGTCTGTCAGTGGTCCAGAATCAAGGTTTTGGGAGTTCAAAATTCGATGTTCATCAAAGGGTAAGGTGGACCTCAAAACATCCATATAGGATCCGAGTCGGTTCAAAAAAGCTGAATATTGGACATAAATGCACTTTAACACACCATTCAAAAATCAAGGTGTCAATTTTTTGTGTTTCATATTCTTTTCATCATCTCATCATTTTAAAATGGCATAAAATTCAACAATAATGAAGGCAAAATATGCATCATATCGTTACATTTATTATGAAATGCATCTTTTTTTTATATTCGCCAACATTTTCTCACTTGTTCCAGTTGTGGTCGTCATCGTGATAACAAGTTAGTTATGAAACAAGAAGAAGCAGCATAATGTAATCACTGTTGAATTACATAAAAAAAAAAGTAAAATCAGGTAGCCTTTTATATTATTTGCAATTTCATGGCAATATTGACTTGAATATAAAAAGTAAAGGAGAGAAAAATTACAAAGAAATAAGTTGTATAATTAAAATATTATTGAATGAGGGAAAATTTTATCATGGTGCAACGAGGTGGTTTTCTTTAAAAGAAATTTTGAGATTTTTTTTCCTTGGAGGAAAATTAAAATCACAACAGAATTGTAAGTCTTTGCAATTAAATGTAGCCATTGACTCAATAAAAATTAAAATGTAGCAACTTAATTATATAGTTTTTTGTACCATTTAATGATTTTTGTTTTGTTTTAACTTTGAAATAAATCCTTATTATTTCATTTGATGAGATTTTTTTACGAGAGCAGTTAAATAAGTTGTTAATTATAGCTTTTATTATTAAATGTATTAAGCAAGAATAAACAAAGATTTTTATGATGAAAGGTAGAAAAAGGAAATACTTTGAAAACAATCCTATCCTATCCTATCCTATCCTATCCTATCCTATCCTATCCTATCCTATCCTATCCTATCCTATCCTATCCTCTCCTATCCTATCCTATCCTATCCTATCCTATCCTATCCTATCCTATCCTATCCTATCCTATCCTATCCTATCCTATCCTATCCTATCCTCTCCTATCCTATCCTATCCTAGCCTAGCCTAGCCTAGCCCGAGCTCTGTTCAAGATTAATGAATTTCATGCCAATTCCATTATTTAATGAATGGTCTAGCAACAATATTATTTATTTTTTCATTAACTTACATAATTATTATTATTGAGAAAAATTCAGTTCATGCATGCAAGTCACAGGAAATACCAAAAGATTTATGATGAAAAATAATGAGAGGATGTTTTGAATTGTAATTTTATATTCAATCATTCACTAATCAGAGTATGAGTGGAACTTAAATTAGTATTCTTATTATGCATTCAAGTATTTCAATGGACATATTCAGAAATCGAGAGGAAATTCAATAAAACAGAATTCAATCTTCAAATCAATTCGCGCAGATTATGAGGAGAAACTTACTTGAATTTGGCAAACATATTGAAATTACAAATGTTTTAAAAATAATCCAACCAAATAAGCTTCACTGGCTTCTTGTAAAGCCAAGACAGCTGAGCTTTGGAAACGCAAGTCAGTTTTGAAATCTTGAGCAATCTCACAAACTAAACGTTGGAAAGGCAATTTGCGGATCAAGAGCTCAGTTGGTTTTTGGTAACTCTTAACTCTTAGAGCGAATTATTCAGATCATCAGAAAAAAAAATGAACTGCGGTAGTCAATTTTATGTGAATCTCACAAAATTGAAAGTGACACTATTCATTTCCTTCTTCTTAACACATGCATGTTAACCCATCAATTTTAGTTCCAAAATTAATTTAACAAAACATAGTTATTTACTTTAACAATGACACCTAATTATTAATTTTGTACGCATGATAACTTGCAATTAGTCTTAAACTGTCAGTCAACTCACACCTTACTTTAGCAACAACAAAAAATAAGCATAAACATAATACACGTTACTAATAATAATAAATAACAATAAAAATAAACAACAGAAGATTATGTAATACATTTTTTTCCTACTTTTATTGGCTTTAGCGCATATTAGATCAGTATTTTTTTTTGTTTATGATAATCATTAAAAATAAATGCAAATAATTTAAGTGAAATGTGAATAATTATCATAATTTTGTATAAACTTAATTCATATTGAATATGCAAGTTAGTTAACAAGACACATCACATACGTTACGTTACATGTGTGATTATGTCGACAAATTATATCAGTACTCATCATCATTTTTCCTTGATCTCTCTTTAATTTACAATTCGATTCAGCAATAAATGAAAACTAAAGTGCATACTCATCTTCATGTTAACACGTAAATGATGATTATGATTATTTTTATATAAAATGCATAGATTCGATTAAGTGGCACACATAGTCATAATAATGCACTTTTTTTATTGCTAAATCTATAAATTTTGCATAATTTTCATATAAATTTTCACATTAATCGTTGCAAATAAAGAAAAATATCACAAACTCTCATGTAATAATTAATGTCTGGTCACACTGTGTAATAACATTTTTTTTCACTATATTTTAACTCAGACAGCACACCACCAACATAAATTTCAAAATTAAAATAATGATAATCATGATGACTTAATATTTACTTGACATTTGCTTTCATTCAGTTTTCATAAAACTTTTTACTCTCTTTTAGTTGAAAAAAACACACTTTTAATAAAAATTTATGTTTATGAGAAAGTTTTGCTGCAGCACAAACACGATTACAAACTAGTGCATTTTAAGTGGATTAAAGTATCAATAAATGCATATTAGAGGCGTTTTGATTATTTCACCGCTTATCAATTCACATTAAAATTTATTTGATCGACTTTTTTTATTTAGTGCCTTTTTTTCACATTGTAAATACATGTTACGCTCGTAAGTGTTTCTAATTTATTTGAGTACCTTGTGATAATGTTTAATTGAATACCTTAATAACTTAATTATTGTGATTGATGAGTGATTACAGTCAAATAAGAGTAAATTTACTTTAATTTCAATTAATTTATTGTGCCAAGATCATGGAATATGGTTCTCCTTAAAGTACTTCATAACCAGATTGTAGTGCAATTCTTAAAGGAAATTTTACAATTAGACTAACAGATTTTTAATTGTCGATTATTGCAGCAATATTTTTGAATTCAAAGTCCATACATGCCATCTTTTTTTTTGATTTCAAGATAGCTGATGAAAAAGTGAAACTTGGTGAGCTCTTTGTGGTTATGAAAGAACTAGGCATTTGTTATAAACTAATATGACTAGTGGTCATAGATCTAGGAGCAAAAGAAGGCTTGGAAATGAAGTGTCTGTATCTTTTACGTCCAAACAGGGCTTCGACAGGGTTACGCATTGTCAACTCTGATATTCAACATGGGTTGGGAAGCTGGAATGGGACGTTCTGGTATCCAAATATTCCGAACACTTGCAAAAGGTTTGACGTAGATCTTAAGCTTTGCTGAATATCTTCATATTGTAAGTAGAACGCCAGTAGGAGTGGCCGACAGTTACACTAGTCTAAAGAGAGAAGCGCCCAGATAAGGAATAGAAATCAATCGCATATAACGGGTCCAAACCTGGCCACTCACCAAGAGCGATGTGAAACGGCTACTGTCTTTTGAACACAAGGTAATACGTACCTGGTGTCGAACGTGAATGTGACATATGGAGAAGAAGGTATAACTTTGAGCTAGAGGAGTTATATGCGGTACCAAACAACAGACTTCAATAGGCAGCTCTTTTGGCACGAATGACCCCGACCGAGCCCCAGCTGCGCTATTCTGAAACAATCCTGAGGCTTGCCCAGGTTTTGTGCACCCCAAAGCACGTATAAGACATTGCAAAAATAGCACCAAACCAACTTTACGGCAATTTAATAAACTCACACAAATTTATACATTATTTTAATGGTTAGTTTCGAAAATGACCACGTAAAGCGCCAGTACAACATTTTATACTGATTTTTTGATGGTATGGGATGTCATATACGTGCCCAAAGGTGGATCGATTGGACCCAACAAGATCTGAAAGCATAACGGGGGTAAGACTGGATCTCTATGAAAAGATTCTCCAACAGACCCAGTTTTAAAAATGAACGTAACGCCGGAGGAATAAGAAGTAAATAAGTAACCACACTTTCATATTTGACATTACTAGACTAGTGAAGTTCTCTTGAATAGTAATACCACAAAATTTAGCATCTTTAAGGTGAAATAAAGCTCTTCAACCTGAAAAAAAAAAACAGTTTTTTCATTCGGATTGCCGTCCTGTATGGAAGTTCATTGAATTTGATCTGTTTCATTATCTGAATCATCACTTAAAATTTTTAATTTAAAACAAATGTTTTTCTGTTTATAAAGGTTACACACCTTTAAAGAACACTTTAAAATATGTATTTTTTGAAACATCATTCGTTACAACAAAACATACGCCTTTAAAATTTATACACATACAATTCTTATATTATTTGTCAACTTACCTTAGCTGGATTTTTTTTTACATTTAAATTAAATTTTTGAGCTTAAATAAGAAAAAAAAAATACAAATCGTTTCAACAATGTAACTCACTTTAAAAAATGAATCTCATTACACCTTTTATTTGAATATTTATCAAAACAAAGCATTTTTTCATAATGACAAGCTTCTTGTATGCGACAGGTACTTTAAAGATTAAAAAAAATTAAAAGACATTCCATTTACGACATAAATTGATTGGATTTTTAATGTTTTCTTGCACCTTCATATCTCTGACTCAGTAAAAGGCGAGGTTTGTAAACAATAAAAAAAAACGATTCAATTAACCCATTAACTGTCGCTCGTCGATGTTTTACTAGTAATTTTTGAGTCGATTTTTTCTTAAAAAGTTCTCACAATATATTTTTTTTAAATTTCATAATAAATTATCAGTTTCTGACCAGTTTGGTTATAATAAGAAAATTATTAGCAGAAATAAGATGAAAGGTCGTGCAATTTTTCCCTCTTCGTGAAAGATTTCTGTACGTATTTCTGTACTAACATACATCACTTTTAATCAGCTCTCCTGTGAATTTTTGTTTGAAACTCAAAAATGTTCATCGAAACTAAAAGTATTGATTTTTACCTAAAGAACAAATCATAGAAGAAAGTTTTGCTCTGAACTAAATATTTCTAGGTGAGGTGCTTTATGGGTTAAAAAAATGGAATAAGAATTGAAATTAAAATGATATGAGATTTCGGTACAAAAAATATGATATAAATGATATTAAAAACAAGTGAAATAAAATTAATACTTTTTATGCTGCTTTAAATGACTGAAAATAAAAATATTTATCATTAAAGAGCTTTGACCATAATTTTATTGGTATTACGTGTTATGTTTCATTTTAAAAGTAAAAAAAAATCATAATAATAATAATAAGACAAAATAGCAGCATGACACAGTATTTTATAAGAAAATTATTATGCATAAAAATTGTATGCCGCAAGGTTTGTTTTATTTCATTTTCATTTAATCTAAAACAAATTTCAGAGATGTAAATTAAAAAAATAAAAAGTGTATGAAAAAATGCCGAATGTTTATCAGTGCAAGTTATTAATAATTGTAACGATGTTATATAATTATTATTCGAGAAAAGTTAAGCACGACACAGGTTCAATTATTTCAACATGAGCAATTGAACTCTGAAAGTAAATTAAGGTGAATGAAATGGACCTGAACTTAATTTCATGTGATATATTGCAAATTTTGAAGTTTTAAGTTCGATACGGCATGAAAATAATGCAATTTCACACAATGTAAATGACCATTTACGTTAAAAGTGATAAGGAAGCTCTCATTTCACATGCTAATCATGTTTTGACTCTCATACTCAATTAAACCACTTGAGTTTACATTAAACGACTATTAACACTACGTTATATAATAAAAATAATATAAAAATAATAATTTAAAATTTTATTTATGCCTTTGAAACATAAATAAATTATTTTGTTTTCTTGTAAAATAACGAGAAATAGTGCGGCATTACTGCAATGAAAGTTGATTTGTTTGTTTTAAATTTTTCGAATTTCAAATTGAATATTAAATTATTAATGATAAATGTAAATTAAAGTGAGTGCGACAAATTTTTGCGTGTGTGGAGGTGCCAAAACAAGGCAAACCAATCAATTGTAATAAAATAAAATATGATAATTAATTGATTTATGATTAATCTATTTCCGTAAATAGTTACCATTGAACGAAAACTTACATCATAAAAATTTAACACCATTTGACGAAATTAACGCAAAAATTGTGTTAAAATATCCACGTTTTTTTATTGTTTTTTTCGTTAAAATCACGACTCATATCATTTTAAAAACATCGTTTAACTTTGAAATTCAAAAAAAATTTAAACAAAAATGCATGAAAATTAACATTAAATAGACAGTCGATGACCCAATAAATATTTAAATAACAGAAGATTTTCAAAAGTACAATGCATTTTATTGTAAGTGTGGAATTTCAGAGGTTTAAGTAAACGTATGTAAATTTCACATTGAAATTACGGTGAATGCCATGTTAATCGTGAAATAAAGATTCAAACGAAATATTTTGAATTACTTTTTTCCAAAAAAAATATTGGTCATTATTATTTTATTGTTTAAGAAAGAAATTATTTTTTTAAATTTTATATCTGAGTTTATTTTCATAACTTTTCTTAAATTGATTCAAAATAAATTTTTACTTGCCTCAAACAATTGGTTCCACTTAATTAATGCATTTATCTGAGATAAGACTTTCAATTTATTAAATGCTTTTCCTTTCATCTTCAGTTATTATTATAATTTGCATGTGTAAAACTCATTAATAAAACGGTTGTCTAGTCATACATGTCGCATTTTTAATTTTAAACTTACACTTGATGCTTCTGATCATACCAAATTATTTTGACTCTGTGATTAAAATTTATGTAAAATTTGACAGCAGGGTGCTTAATCTGAGTGGACGAAAGTGCGGATTAATTCATATAGTGGCCTTTGACACCCCCTTCAGCGATATTTTTTTATCCTCACTTTAAGTGCTGCTTCGCCAGGTTCTTCGCTTAATTGGGGATTTAAGCCCACACTTACACTCTAAATTGAAAACGCCCCACAAAATACTCTGTCGTACTTGGCGGGGCGATTACGAGGCGTTTGTGGGGTTATTTTTTTTTAAATGTTATTTTAACGCATTTTTGACGTTGTGAGTGGTTTAATGAACTCGTGGTAGTTTTTCGCCATTTGCAGATTTTTTCCAACTCGCTCTTTTCGCGATTAGTGACGGATGGACGGACAGCATGACAGCCAACAAAACTAGCATAAATCTGTTGCAAACGTCTCGTAATCGCCCCTCAATTCACTCCGCATGCGGGGCTATCGCCAAGCACTACGGGGTGATTTGCGAGGCGTTTTCATGAGAATTTTTGAACCGAAATTCAATCGTAAATCACACAGTTAATGTCAAAAAAATATAAATCAACTTCACAGTAGGATGTTTCCCTGTAATCAACCGAACAACAACAAAAGTGAGAGAAAAAAACACTTGCGCTCTTACATGTAATTAAATTAAACAAAACAATCTTTTAATCATCTTTTATTAAAAAAATAATAATAAAAAATAAACTCAAAGGGGACGGTACAGTATGTAATAATGTGATCTAGAGCATACAACCAAGTTTAATTGTGAATGTTTTAAAGATATATGATTTTGTGGTATGAATCATTTAGATTGATGGTGAACGTTATTGTTCATTCACTTGCAAATATTTTAAAACTTATTATTATTATTATTATTTTTTTTTCTTTAAAAAAAACTCTTTTAAATGCACTTTCAAGATTCACATTGATAAGCTCTTGATATTAAAAAGAAAAGAAATGTTGCCGCAATAAACCATAATTTTACTTTAATTTCATATCACAATTTTTTCGAAAAATGATCCAAAATTAATGACACGCAAATAATAAGTGACTGCATTTTTGCTCAAAAAATAACAACAATAATAATTATTGGTAATAAAAATAAATAAAATTAATCTATTTTTAATCTGCAATCGAAATCACACACATTGAATAATAATAAAGAAAATAAAATTTAAAGAGCAAAACGAAAGACTTGTGTGACAATAATTTAATATGTTTATAGGAAACGAACCTGATACTTAAAATATTTTTTTTATTTTTGATTCGATTCACGATTTTAGAGGTCATCTCCGTTTCATTTCAATAACCAAAGAGTGTAATAATAATTATAATTATTATTTTTATTGAAGAATGTGACATTTTAATTGTTTATTTTTGTGCGTAATTCTATTTTATTTCACTTCATTTTATTGTTTATTATGATTTTTATGAGTAAATTTAATACCTGGAAGAAAAGAAAGTTATTTTCGACTGATTTCAAGCTAGATTGGATTTAGTTTATTAATAATTGGAATTGGAATATATTCGTGTGACAAATTGTGATGTCATTTCAATGGTTTTTAATTAAAATAATTTACTCAGTTAATAAGTTAATTCAATCTTATTTTTTCTAATTATATAGGATTAAGCCCAAATACGTATTGTAAGACTATGTGTAAAATCCCGATCGTGATTTGACCATGAAGCACTGTGGAGCGTATTCAACTTACCCAATTATTGTGCTCAGGTCTATCACCTTAGTCATTTTGACTTTAGAGATCTAATGTGCAAATGCTGCTCTGACCAGCAGGAGACTACTTCACATCTGTTTTGTGTCTGTCATACAATCTCAATCCAAACTAAGTGGGACCCAAGTCAGAACTCGGTTTTCCACTAGTGACCCACTGGTTTTTGGTTGAGAGTGTAATCATGCCAGACTGCGTAGCATAACAATGGGTTAATTCTTTCCCAGTCATAATTCCATCATCAATGTGAAGGTGCCAGTGCCTATCAGCTTTCTGCAAAGGTGTGGCCTCATTCTTAACTGAACCAGGTCTGGTGGACTTCTTCTTCATTTAAATTGGATTTGGATCCTTCTTCATCAGATATGGTGATAATGGGTATGCACAATGGACCCGTCTGTATGTCCGAGTGCTGGCTCTTTTCTGTGGAGACCACCATTGAAAGCTGATCTAATCCGGCCTTAGCTTCCGCCTTATAAAGCCCACTCAGTTCACTCTGCAGGTTGTTTAATGAATGCCATTTTTACGAATTTCCTGTGAATTTGGATACTAATTATGCGGGGCGTTTTGAACTTACAGTGTTCACTTATCACATTGATTTCGGACGGACAGTGTATAATTAAATTCTAATTAAAATACCACCATTGAAGGTAATTTTTCAATTGAAACAAGTCTCATCAAACTCTCTTTTTATTTCAAAGAAAAAAAAAGGTATTCAATTGACTCGAAAAATACCTTCATACACTTCAAAACATTAGTTAAAGGTGGAAAATTCACCACCTTTTACAGACACAAAATGACAAACACCTGACACGAAATGCCCATTTTTGAAAATAACAAATAATTTTACATAAAATAAATAGATAAATAATTTACTTATGCTATTACAAAAAAAAATGAAATTATTGTGATCAGTTAATATCAGACATATAATAAATTATAATTGCACCTTTTTGATTTTTTCTATTTATATATATTTTTTTTTACATGTTACAGTGCGATATTCGTTTTAATTAATGATAATTTAATTTCATGTTTAAATATTTAAACGTTTACCATTTCTAATTACTTTCCTTATCATATTTATTTGGTATTATCTCAAATCTGTACAAAATCAATAAACGATTATATTTACATTATTATTATTATTATAAATGTTTCATTGTAATACAAAATACAAATATAAAAAAAAAATTGTAAAAAAATATTTAAAAGATACACATAAAAGATTTCGAAAGCGATTTCATGTATTTTGAATTTTAATTCATTTCACTTTCATTTGTATGGAAACGCTATGTGAGGCTCATGATGTTTAAAGTATTTTATCATGTGTATTTTTTTTAGCATTATTTTTTTTTCAAAGAAATATTTTATTACTATTAAAGGTCTCTAGATAAAGTGTGATCAAAATGTATTGTTTTTTTTTAATTATTATTTAATGTCTTCTTATAAACGTGAAAAAGAGAGAGATAAAAAGGGTTGTCACTTATAATGATATCTGCTGTTGTAAAATGAGTTAATAAAACGATGATTCACCTTTTCTTCGGAAATTTCACTTGTGATTTATTTCTCATGATAAGGTGCTTTTTAAAAATTTCAGTCATGTGTTTGACGAAGGTGGTTCATTCAATAAAAATTTTTGATTTTTGCATCATTTTTTAAGTTCAAACCACTCAATTTAAGGTTTTTTGATGATTGTATAAAAATCTAAGATTGACATTTGATGTCTGAATTACTTTTGTCATATTAATTTTCATTTTACGATGAAAAAACTCTCACAAATTTACATGTGTCATTCCGATTATGTTAAGTACATATCATTATTATAACTCACACAACAATATGCGATAAAATCTATTTAAATTTATATTTTTAACAAGCATAAAACAAAAACATATAACACTACAAGTTTAAAAAGAATCGTATTTTGGATATCAGCTATTTTGGGTCGGGCAATTTTTTTAATGATTGGCGACATTTTGCAATGATTGGCGACATTTTTCAATGATTGGCGACATTTTTTTTATGATGGCTGACGTTTTTTTATCATGACGGACAATTTTCAATGATGGGCGACATTTTCAAATAATGGGCGACATTTTTTCAATGATTTGCGACATTTTGCAATGATTGGCGACATTTTTTATGAGAGATTTTTTAATGATGGGCGACACTTTTGAAAGATTGGCGACATTTTTCAATGGTTGGCGACATTTTTCAATGGTTGGCGACATTTTCGAAACATTGGTGACATTGACACAGTTGGTTGACCGCGCCCAATACAGACATTTTTTCAGAAATGTTCTAAAAAGTGATTTTAGACACTCGTATAGTCTGTACTTGCACAACAGCGAGGTTCGCGGTCCCTCTCAATTTACAGTGCATAAGAGAAAGACAAACATAAATTTCAATGTAACATATGGTATCGCGCACGATTCACTTGTTAAATTATATGTACTTGTTATGTACTTTAAGGTAATTGTATTGTTAAAAATTTAATACATTGAAATGAAGCATTAAAGTAAAAGTTCAAGCATGAACAATAATAATTGATATGATATTATGCTGTGTCATATCTCAAAATTCACGAGAAAAACGGTAATAATTAAATTATGAGACAAAACACAACATTAATTGTACTGTGGGAGAAAACTTACTCCCATCAATGCATTTAATTACACCCTGAAATGGTGATTATTGTTTTTCTTTTGTTTATTTTTATGCATTTTTGTATTAAATTATTAATTAATTTTATTTTTAAAACGTGATTAAGTTTAATTGAAATGATGTTTATACATATGTGACATGTCATGTATTTCGTTGTATGATGAGAATCATGTGACCTTTGAGATATCCTTGAAATCCCTTTAACTTCCATATAACTATCAAAAATTTCATCGTAAATTAATTTAAATGAAATTGTTTTATTTAAATTAACTTTTCATTTCTCCCTAAAAATAAAACTCAAAATTAAAAAAATTTAATTGAAAATGAATTGAAAAGAAATTATTGTTCATCCAAAATGAAAATAATAATTATAGTGATTAAAATAAAAAATTCAAAGTCAAGCTCAAGGTACATGAACTTGGTGAATATATTAAATTTTAATAAAATGAGTAATGATATGGTGTGGAATATTATTTCATGATTTCACCAAAAACTAAATTTTTTATGAAACTTAATTGATTCATGTAATGAGAAGATGTACACAGTGAAATATTGTATAATTTTATCATTTGGACTGGTTATGATGATTATTGTGGATCCTGAATGTGTTGATTTCTTTTCAATTTAAATTGAGTGAAAAGTGAAGCACATTTAATGATTGGTTACTTTAAAATGGCACTCATTTTCTGATACTTCTGCATTTAGCTCTAGTTCTGTACACTGTTAATTGAAACGACCACGCAGAATATGCCAAGACTTAAAGGGTGTCCAGTCCATAATATTAAAAAATTTTATCCTCTGACCGTTCTATGTGCGCATCGTGCGTGCTAAAAAATGTTGGAAAGCACAATTTAAGGTGTGATGTCTGATCCCGAGAAGGGCCATATTTCTGAAGCGATAGTAATTCGTTCTTACACTAATGTTTCTGCGAAGGTCACAGTCGAGGGAGTTGTTAATAAGGTTAAACAAAGTCATTCCAGTAATCTTTAGTCGTCGTAGGGAAAGAGATTACATGTTCAGTATCTTCAGTCGCTCATCATAGCATACATAGGGAACGCCTGTTCGCACATACCACTCACAAATCAAATATCGCTTTAAATTGATGTTATCAAAAATAAATAGTAAATTAATGAATGAAAATCGTTTTCTACAAACTTAAATAACACATTTTTAATATTAAACTAATATAATTCATTATTTAAAAGCATAAATTTTCAATTTCAAAAATCTCACAAATGGTGGTAAAGCCTACAAATGGTGGTAGCTAATGTATATATGAAATGTTAAATTTTCTAAAGGTAAATCGCGTCAATCTCTTTTGGATTCTATCGACGCATTCCATATGCGACTTGTAGTATGGGCACCAAATAACCCAACCATACTCGAGGTATGACCTTACTACATTCTAAGTTGAAAACGCCCCGCAAATCACCCCGCACTGCTTGACGATAACCCCGCATGCGGGGTTGTTTGCGGAGTGATTACGGGGCGTTTACGGGGTTTATTTTTTTATTTATTTAATGTTATTTTTTTTATTTCAAGCACAACCACTATAGTATTTAGTCTGACTATTTAATAATTCTATTACATATGGAGATATTTTGTTGAAAAATAATTTGTTGTTATAAAATCACAAGTTATACAGTTATTTTTAGTTTTTCATTAGCCTTTAAATTGCATTAATGGTTTGAAAGCTTTTGGAGGTACGTATAACAAATCCAAGGGCTATATACGCTTCCTTTGTTACCAGGTCAACATGGACATTGAAGCACATATGCGGATCGAATGTAATATCAAAGTGGCCTGGTTAACTATAAAGTTATCGTATTGGTATTCGTGATGTATGTTGTAGAAGTGTTTTCAATTTATAGTGTAACAATAAGGCGCGTAGAAAATTTGGGAGTTAAGCCTGAAAAACTTCAAAGTACCTAAAGTAAGATTTTTTTATCATGATGTTTTCTTACACTAAAACATTTCAAAAAAAACAAATCCTTAAAACCAAACTTTCCTTTGATTTCCATGAGCTCATGTTACGGAAGTTAATAAATTTATATTAATTTGCATTCGACATGAAATTTAATACAAATTTTAAAAAAACTATCTTAAAAAATTACTATCTAAATTAACATTTTTTACAGATTACCAGAAACATTTTTTTAAAAATTTTACTTTTAATTTCCCTACTTACGTCAATATTACAAAAAAATTTACTAAGTAAACGTAAACAAGAAAATTCACTTTTCAATTTTTTTGACTTTTGATTTGATTTAAAAGCATGCATTAAATTGATAAATTGAAATAGAAAAGGAAACAAGAAATGATTCACATTGAATCGGATTAAATATCATTAAAACATTGTTGCATCAGTGTAATTTTTTTTGCAATCTCTCTCTGCATGTTTAAAATTTTATTGAAATCGTTTTTAAATGAAATTTCTTTTATTTAAACAATTTAATTATTAAATGTCTCATAATATTTCAGTAATTAAAAAATTAAGATGTTGACGATAATCATGATTCAAAAATATGAAATTAAATCATGTGTCCACCTTTTTTTGTTGAGTGTCAAAAGAATGATGAAATAATAATACTAAAAACTGATGCATTACTTGATTTTCTGTATTATCTTAAAGCAATATGAAAATAAGAAATATTCAAAATAATTTCAGTTCTTTTAAATATTAAATTAACAGTTTTAGCTTTTTTCAACGTAACATGTCTGGTGAATAACATTTGATTGATTACTTCTCGAGCATTAATTTAATACAGTTTTAATAATATCATTTTATATCTCTTACGTTAATTTTTTTATTGTAATATCATTTGATATCAATTTAATTTTTTATTGTAATATAAAAAAAATCATAGAGAACCTGTCTTGATCTGAACTAGTATGAAAAAATTATATTTTATTTTTATGTGTAGCAAAATTCATTGAATGCACATATCATGTGTAAGTTAATCCGTTGTAACATAACTGTAATTATTGCTTGTCTCATATCACAGATAATATCAAATGGAAGTGCATTGCCTCTTAGCTCTAAAATGTACCAATGCAATGTATTTTTTTTTTCTTGAGTTTTCTATTATGAAATTTTTCTTTTTTATTGATTTATACTGAATTTAGTTGCAACTGGAATTGTCAAGTTTTTTTTACCATTTTTTTTCAAAGTTTTCTAATGGTGGAACATTGATTTTAAATATGTTTTAATGTATATTTCAATCTTTGACAAAATGGGAAAATTTGGGAAAATTGAGAAAATAGATTTTTAATCGTTTCACGTTCAATATCTTGGGAAATTACTCTTAAGAACATTAAAAGAGACTATTGCAGAAGTTTTTATGTGTCAAATTTGCTACTCAGCTTTTCTATGATAAATAAGGCAACACGAATAAGACATTAGGATCGATTTTGCTATCGTTTTTCAATTTCTTGTGAGTTTCATCAAAATCCACCTTATAAACCCCGGTAAAAGAATTTCTCCCAATATATACAATTTTAATGACGTTGTTGTGCCTGTTAAGAAATGTTTTATTAATTTATTAGCTGATGACGCTCTACTGTGGTGCTCGTGTGAAAATTTGGAAAATATAATGAATTACCTTTGTGCTAGTCAGTTGAACCTAAATGTGAGGAAATCAAAAGCTGTGTGTTTCCCGGAAAATTAACTTATAGAGTATGCAATTAAAATTGCTGATGAAGAGATCGAAATAGTAAAAGAAATGAAATATCTTGGAGTCGTGATTGACAGTTCTCTCAACTTTAAAAATAACCTGAAATATGTGACAAGGAAAATGGCCAGTAAAATTAACTTTTTGAGAAGAAGCAAAACTAAATTCAATAAAGATGTGCATCTGTTGTTATACAAGTCTATCATTGCCCCACACATAGATCATCCTGTCGGAAGGAGCTCCTGAAATTCAAGAGTTTTCTTCCGACAGGGTATTGTAGCTCGATTTTAATCCTTACACATGAAACTGACTTGGCAGATTGGCAAGAAACTGCAGAACTGCAGAAACTGCAAGTACTCAGAATAATTTTTTTGAAAAAAGACCGTCTTACCAGTATTAGAAGAATGCTTGAAGAAGCTGAAATCATGAGTGTCAACCAAAGGATAAACTTTAATGTATTCTTGATGATTTATAAAGCTCCTAAAGGCCTAATACCAGAGTATATTAATGATTTCTTCACGATCAATCTAAAATTCTGTGAACAGTTCAGCAAAGTTGCAGCTTGAAATATTCTGTACAACTTTGCTTCAGGTCACTTTTACCTAAAACTTACAAAAACATGATTTTTTTTCTCCAAACCAAAAAATTGTATTTATTTTGTAATATTTTTTATCAATTTTCATGTCTCGCGCCATGTCTCGCGCTGTGTCTCGATATGCGAGACATGAGAGTGTTAAAATGTAAGAGACTTCAAAAAAATATGATTCTTTTTTCGTAAACATACAAATGTTATTTGTTTTTTCTTTAAAAAACACCCGTCGCATTTTCTGTGTAGTGTCACAGTTTTAGTTTTGAGTGTGTGGTCTTTAATTAAAGGACTATTAATGAATATATTATTACACTTATATTATAACACTTATCTTGTTATCTCTAAATTTCATATACATTCAACTTATTTTTAATTACTAATAAAAAAAATATTTTTCATGTCTCGTCTCAAATTTCTATTAAAAAAAAATGTACTTTTACAAGAAATATTTAAAGTGTTTATATGCATTTTCAGTTAAATAGACATTTATAAAATGGCTTAATTAATGAAAAAAATGACAAAATACTTGTTAAAAAATGACGGAAAAGTTTCATATTCAAACATGTATTACATTAAAATGTTACAATTTATTAATATTGTTAATTTTTATTTTCATAAAACTACGATAAAGACATAAATTTCCTTGATCATGTATCTATTTTTTTTTTCAACTAAATCTCATTTTAACAAGATGAATATAAAAATGCAAATTTTCAAACATGTGTCATTTAATTTTTATTGATTTAACATTTCTTTTTTTTTTCATTTCATTGCAGTTACATTACAAAGAAAAGGAGGCTGGCAAAGTAATTGTGTATACAACGAGTATGGGCATTGTGCGTAAAACATTCACAGATTGTGCAACTGTAAAGCAAATTTTGAAGACATTGTTGGTCAAATACGAGGAACGTGATATATTTATGTCAAATATTTATCAAGAAGAGTTGCGCGACAGATTACAATGTGATGAAATTCAAGTGCCTCAGCTGTTTGTCGATGGACAATATGTTGGAGTAAGTAAAAATAAAATTATAAATTATTCATTATAGAAAATCGATATTGGTGTCAAAAAAATATATGAATTTCAATACAAACAATAGATAATCAGCACAAAATCTGAGAAAAAAATTAAAATAAAAGACATTTAATATGACACAATAACATGGAAATCGTTAAATAAAAGAGAAGAAAAAAAACTCATATGAATAATAAATAAATGTAATATTTAAGAGAAAAAAAAATCATATTTTACTAGTTGAAATCGATCTACAAATTATGATATTACGGTATTTTCCTGTTTTTGACACGCCATTTTGCATTACATGCTTCTCTCAATGACTTTACTCTTAAAATTGTTCGTTTCTAGTTCATATTCATATTCACATTCATGAATTTTAACATTTCTTAGCAAAAAATTTAAATTATAATGAAACAATTATACACAGACATCGTAGGGTTTCAATTCTCAAATCAGTGAATCACTAATTGAACGTGATTGTTTCATTTTTTTAAAGTATTGAGAGCTATATGTAAAATTTTTGTTTAAAATCGAGATGATATGTGATTTTTTTTAATGGAATATGTTTCAGATTTAACATGCTTTTGTATGTTACCATTTTTTTAATGAACTTACAAAAATTAAGGTTCTCTTAAGGTAATTAACCCATATTTTTGAATGAATGAGCTTAGAACTCAATTAAAATCATTATGAATGAAGAAAATTAAGAGAGCATAAATGTGACTAAAGTTGAAATTTGAATAATTTCTTTCAGATCCAAATTTATAAGACAAGTGAAGCTCATTTTCTCATTCTAATGTTATTTCTCGGCCAAAATCACTATGCGGACTATGCTAAAAATGATGAATAATATTGCTGAAAGTACCAAATTTTAAAATATTCAAAAAAATTGTTCTCTCCCAGCCTGGGAGTTCCAGGACATCGTACGTGAATAGGCCACTTCAAAGAAATAATGAAAAATAAATTTTATATTTTGTTAATTTTTTATTTACAATTTAATTTGAAAAAGCTTCTATTAAATTACTCAAATCTTCATTATCTAAATTATTTGAAATTTCATAAGCTGAATCATAGTCTAATCCGATGGTGGTCTCTTCAGTTATTGTAAGCATGCAAACTGTCCTCAATTGACTAATTAATCTTGCCCTGACATCGGATATTTTAATTTGTTCTTGAATCATGTCTCGATAAATTTCAAATTTACTGAACTCATTGAACTGATGTTTAATGTTAGACCTTCGATTCTGGTCCAAGTTCATAAATTCGTAAACAGAAATTTTATCGCAAATATTTGTGTTTTTCATTAATGAAACTTCTTCGACACACTGTTCCAAATACTTATCAACATCTGGAAAACTTGGTGACTTTCCCTGATATCGCTCCATTTCAATGATTGACTTACATTCCTTTTCACAGCCATGCAACACTGCATATTTGATTAGTATTTTAGCACAATCTTTGGCAATCAGAGCATCTCCCAGTGGTTTATGAGGATTATATTTGTCACTTCCACCAACATTCGGGCGATTTTTCATTAAGATTTTGATTAAATCGAGGTTCTTCGATTGATGAACAACTGCGAGACCTAAAGGAGTAAAACCAAAAGGCCCTTGAGCATTAACGTCAGCTCCAAATTTTATCAGCGTCTTAATCATTTCTATAGACCAACGACGACGCATCGCAAACCCTAACACACTCTGTGCATTTTTATTCTTTGCATTGATATTAATTCCAAGTTGAATTAAAAACCTGATTTCGATGGTCTTTGTACAGTAGAATAAGAGCGTATCCCCGCGTGAATCGTAACGGTAATTTATTTCAGCGCCTCTTTTAAGCAAATAATTTGCCATGGACAAATCTTGTTCAAAGAATGCCTTTTTCAAGCATTTTTGCAATTTTTTTGAAGTATCAAAATTTGGACGAATATTTTTGACATAGTAAACGTAGCTGTTTTTGTCTTCATTTATTTTCTTACTCATTTTTTTTTAATTTACTTGATTTTTCTAATGTATGTAGTAAGGATTTTGAATGTTTAATGATATTGAAATGAAGAATTCTTATCTTATATATGGTCAAAAAGGGATCTTGTACTTAAATGGTGATCTGAATGAATCATCCTGAGCATCATTGAAGTGTTTTTATAAATCTACTTATTCAAACATAAGGACAAATATACGTCGATTTTGAATAAAAAAAGCTTATATGTATAGAAAATAATCTGATTTAAATTTCTTATTTTTTTTTTATTTGTAAGTTTTTTTTTAAATTTAAATTGTCGTTTAGATCTTCGGAATATGAGCAAATTAGATTAAACGGACTACTCTGTATATTTAAAATAAAATAAAATTGTAATAAAATATTGAAATTTCCACCATTTTGGAAAATTTTAAATATCCGCCATTTTGGAAAAATCAATTTCCAGGCTCTGAAGCCCAAATTCTGCGCCCAATCTCAAAATAAATGAATTTAAGTTAAGTGCATTGCAAATTGGAGCTAAGATTTTTGTCGTTCCCCCTCCCCCATCAGAATTTTGCATATAAAATAGTGGCGCCATTTATTGAAGTTCGTGACTTTTAAAGAAACTTATCCGGAAAAGAAATATAATTTTTAAGTTCCTTATTCAATTTGAACACACGCATTATCAAAACTCCTACAAACAAAAATATGTTAATGATATATTTTGAAACAAATATAACAAAACCCACGTATCTGTCTGATCAAATCATTTCTTATTGAATCATATTTGATATGAGTGAAGTTCAATGTGAGATGTATTTTATTTTTTTTATTATTTCATGACATGAATGGTGTTCGAAATGTATACTTAAATCATTTTCCACATGAAATGCATGAAATTATTTATTATTTACCTATTAAGCTGTTAAATGTTATGATAGTGTCGATATTCATTATCTATTGATATTTCTCATTTATTTTTTTTCTCAGAATGCAACAACAGTGGAAACCCTGAACGAAAATGGAGAACTAAGAAAATTACTTAAGCCATACAAGGTTTGAATTTAAATTACAAGTAATATATTTTTTTTTAATCAAATGGTTTTTATTTCAGAGCCTTGAAGCACCAATCACTTGTCAAATGTGTGGCGGTTTCCGTCTCTTACCTTGCAACAGTTGTGGTGGATCCAAGAAATCCGTGCATCGTAATCATCATTCCTTTACAAAAGAAATTCTCGTTCTCAAATGTATGGCATGCGATGAAGTGGGACTAGTTAAGTGTCATAATTGTAATGATTGTTAATTTAAACTATTATTTTATCATTAAAAATTACGTAAATTACTAGTAGCATTTAAACAATTTTATATGAATTATGATGAAAAGCAATAAAACAGACAGTGGCAATATAATATTTAATGAAAATAAGTGAAACTATGTCCAATTTGGATTAAAAATAATAAGAACTGATTAAAGATACCAACATATTTAATTTAAAAATAAAAAGGTACAGGAAAATTTAAGTTAAATTAATTGCAGTTTGAGATTTAATCTAAGATTTTTTGTGTAAATACATGAAATTTTATCACAATTCGAATAAATAAATAAAATATCATTTCGTCATAAATTGTTTTTTATTGATCATTACAAAATATCATAACATAAAAATTTTAATTATCGTCATCTTCGTCTTCAGAATCTTGATAGTCATCGTAACTGATTTCAAAATCTTTTTTACGGGCTTTACGTTTATTTTTAGCTTTTCCTCCTGATTTAGATTGTTGGGCTGGACTTTCTTCGTATTCCTCATAGTCAACGACTTCAGCTTCTTGTTCATCTTCACTCTCTTTTTTATTAGGTTTTTTCTTTTTCTTTGACTTTTTATCTGGTTTTTGGTTTTGTAAGTCAATTTCAGGAGTTTCCCCAATTTTCGGAATTGTCTCTTCCTTTTTCTCCTTTTCTTGTTCTTCGGATGGTTCTTTTTCAGTCTCTTGTTGGTCATTTTGTTGTTTCTGTTTCTTTACAAAATCAACCAGATATTTATAACGTGCAAGACATTCTTCTTTCGTTTTGCCCGGAACACTACTAGCAATTTTCTCCCATCGATCTCCAACGGCACTCTTGGGATATTTTATGATTGCCGCTTCCAATGCTTTTTGCTGTTCCTGCGTCCAAACACTTTCTGCTTGAACATCAGCCACTTTCCTTGTTTTAACCTTATTTTTAGTCGCTTCTTGTAATATTTGTTCAGCAGGACTTTCAGGTTGTCCAGGCACTTTATACGCAGTTTCTTTCAATTTGGCCGCCATATGAGTGACATCATACACAGATCGATTCATCATATCAGCGATGACTTCCCAACGATTTGCTGTTCCACCTGGATATTTCTTAACTAAACGAACCAATTCTTGTAAATCATCATCAGTCCAAAGACCTCCTGAAATGGGTTTATTTGTGCGTCGAAGGCTGTTCTCATCAGAATTTTCATCTTTTACAGCGGATACTGAATATGATGCAAGTTCTTCTGGACTTTTTTGGGGAACCTTTTGTGCATTTTTTCGTTTTTTTAATTTAATTTCTTCTCTCATTTTTTGTCGTTCTTCTTCAAGTTTCTGGAGACGTTCTTGCTCCTCCTTTTCTTCTTTTTGTCTTTGAAGTTCACGCTTTTTCTGTTCCGCTAATTCTTTTATTAAATTTTTAAGATTTTTTGGTCCATGTACTACTAAATTGTATAATCCGATGGGAATTTGAAATGGCAATGTATTCTAATTTGAATGAAAAAGAAACATCTTTTAAGTTTATTCAACCATAAAATAACACTACTTACAATCACACTTGGTTTCGGTATTTCATTGATTATCGCATCAATGCCCACACTTGTCTTATTTTTCTTTTGCATTTTTTTCAATCGACTACCAAACACCTGCTCAGCAGTATATTTTTTCTCAACATATGCGGCCCAGGCAAATAAGTACTGTGCAATTGTAACAATAACAAAGAAAATTGCCACGGCTTCAGCAATGCTCATCTTTCGCATTCTACGATAATAGTAGAGGGCTGACTTCCAATTTGGCAAGCCATCACGAAGTACTTTATCGTATTTTTCACGCTTTGACGTGTCCTTAAGTACGTCATAAACAGACACGAGATTCCTAAATTGAACATTCGCGTCCTCGGCATCATTTTTATCGGGATGTAAAACGACTGAAAGATTTCTAAATGCACGTTTTATTTCAGATAAACTGGCACTCTAATGAAAAAATAACCAGATATTAAAAAATAAAATGGTTAGACATTCAGAAGAAAAAATTACCTGTTCCACGTTCAAAACTTTATAAAATGACTTTTCAACACCAATTTCTTCAACTAAATCGAATATTTCTAGTTCTTCGTTGTCCCATCCATGTACCAAGGAATTCTGAACAAGCACTGATATGAGAAAGAGCCATACAAAATTTAAATTCATATTTTTTAAGTTAAAATACTTTAAAACTAAAATGATTAAAATTTCATTTGTGACAACGTTACACTCTTTTTTGTTTTCATTTTGTTTTGACAGAAAACAGATGATTGCTATGTTATTTTTTTAAATTTAAAATTTTATGAAACAAAAAACCGTTACATTTTGATATCTCATAAATTACAGGACGGTGTTTAAGTAGTTAATTTAAGCTTTAATTTTCATTTTCTATCAATTTTGAACATAAAATCAGAGCTCGGAAAAAAGCAAAGCCAAAAAAGCCGGTTTAATTTGGCTTTGCTACAAGCAAAAGCCAAACTAAAATAAAAATTTGGCTTTAGCTATAGCAAAAGCCAATAGCCAAATCGAATTGGCTTTTAGCTTTTGCTGCAGCCGAAGCCAAAATAATTTTGGCTTTTGGCTTTTGCTACAGCAAAAGCTAAAAAATCTTAAGCTTTTGGCTTTTTCAAAACAAAATTCAATTTTATCATACAAAATAAATAACCAAAAACACTTAAACACCAAATAAAGTTATGACAAAATGTTGTGTAAAAAATTTTTAATTAAAAAAAATATAATGATATGGACGTAAAATATATTGCATAAAATTCAAAACGATTTTTATGTTATAATTTTTTATGGTTGCATAGAAAATGCATTGAACTTTAAGGATATATATTTTTTTTATTTTTTTACAATGTTTCTATAGTCTTCGCTCCTTTTCTTGAAGACCGCGTAGCTCCCAAACGGTTCATCTGAGGCCCAAAGGATGTTCTAGACTTATGTTCGTATTCAGTGTGGGAGTGTTTATGGATCAAAAAAATACAGGGTGTCCATACAAAAAACCATGTGGGATTTTCCAAAATTTTCCTTTCTTTCTTTTTTTGCTTTCCAGGAAAATGCAAAGTTTTCATGGCAAAATTTTCTTCTCATGATTCTGAACAATTTTGTGTAAGACACCCCATATTTTAATTGTACGGGAAATTTTTTTTCATACAACATAAATAATCCATCCAAACACTGTCATAATGATAAATTGTACAAGTTTCAGATTTAAAATTTTAAGCTTGTTATACGTTTTTGAGTTCACTTTTCGGAAACTGGTAATTTTTGAAGTTAATTAACTTCAGAAGAAAATAAATTTTTCATTTGATTTTGGACTGAGATTTTTTTGAGTATAAGTTCAAAATGATTTCAATTGTCCATATGTAACGTTTTCATTTTCTAAGAAAATAAATTTATTACTTTAAAAATGTTTTTTTATTTTTATTTGCGAGCAAATCAAGAAAATTTACATTTTTTTGATTGTCAACTTTCTTAGTGTGATATAAAATGACAAAAAAATGAGACAAATCGTAAAATATTTAGTTTGTCACACTTGTAATTGCTGAAAAACTAATAAATTTGGTGAAAAGCCAAAATTTTGTTTTGCTTTGGCTTTTTCGGCTTTTTTGGCTTTGACTTTGCCTTGGCTGTAGCAAAAGCCAAAAAAGCCGAAAGCCAAAAGCCAAAGCCAAACTTTTTCCGAGCCCTGCATAAAATGCAAATAAAAAAATAAAAAATCTGTTTAAAAAAGAGAACCAATCATGGAAATTATAAAACATAAAAACGAAACTTCTTTTGTTCATCTGAGACTATAGATGGCGCGCAATGGCGACATTTAAATTTAAATCCTGAATACAAATGAAAATAATTGAAAAAAACTAGCACATTAAAATTCGTCATTTAGAATCAACTCCATTGAAATGCATAAAACAATAAACACATTAAATTTCTAATTTTGTTTTGAATTGAGGTGCCTTTTTTATTTCAGACAATTTTCCATTTCCATTTCAACAATTTGTCACAATTAACGGATATCTATAGACAATGTTGAAGTTCAGTAAAATGGACAAAAAAAAATATATTCTTTAAAAATTAAAAAGTAAGCCAATATAAGCAATACAGAGAAAAATTTAATAAAACAGATAGACAACCAAAACTCATTATTATTTGTATAAGGCATTTGCAAACACATTTCAGCATTATTATTTTTGTGATACAATTAGTGTCAGGACCACAATTTGTTAATACTCAAGGGCACCATTTAGCGCGCTATATTTTTATTTTTATATTCAATTATTTCAGGCGTATTCAAAATGGACATGAACTTGGTGGTTGAATGCCATGTGCTATGATAAGAAAAAACATTCAAAACACACGCTTACTTACACTGATGAGAAAATTGCAATCATTAAATAGTGACATATTTTAAGGAGTGCTTTTTGTGATAATTGAAAGGAATTACTTTAATGCTGTGGTATAATGAATTTGTATACTGTGGCAAAAGCTTCAGTTCATTCGACATTGCCACGTGTCTGTTATTACTGTTGGCTGATAAGTAAAATAAATTTTTCAATGTCTCGTCATTGAATCGGTGTGGTAAAAATAGTCACGTTTTTTTCAACCATCACGTCCTTTTTGAATTGAAACTAATGCAATGACCTCACCTAATTTTGAATAAAAAATGAAAGTCAGTTAAATTGAAAGCAGGTTTTTGCATTTTAAAAGTTCTTTTTAAACCAGATGCAACAATCAAATTAATTATGTAAAATAAAAAAAACGTCATTCCTATGTAAAAAGAAAGCAACTGCAGTAATAAAAAATGATATAAAAACTTTAATCTCTTATTTTATCTATCATCATTTGTATATTATATGCCACTTTTATACGTTTTCTTTTTCTTGTCGTCATATGCATCCACTTCATCAAACCACTAATAACATAACCACACAATGAAGAAAACAATTGAGCATGAAAAATAATGAAAAGTTACTGAACGGCTAAGCTGAGTGCATTTCGATGGAATTTAATACCATGTTCACGCCCAGACCCAGAGCTCCTTGAAGCTGGTGGATATGACTGAAAGGTACTGGCAAGGTCCATTCAATAAGCGTCGTATTGATACCATGCGACCATCATTTGGCAGTAAACAGAAGACCAATTGGAATATTATCAAGACCAACGTCTAATAACATTTTGCCCAATAAGTTTGGTGACTAACTGTATCCAAAAAGAAACACACCTGTTTGATTCTAGATGCAGTGGATCGAAAATTTTAGAATTGTTACGGGCTTTCGAGATGGATCTTTACAGAGCTATCTGTTAAATGAACAAAAAAACTTGGTCAATCTTTGGTTTTTGGACTCTCGCACTAAGAACGTATACAAAGTGTCAGAGTAACGGCTGACTAATTGTTAATAATTGCGTATTTTTTCTTACAAAATGCTCTTAAGAGTGGTTTTTTCTGCAGTTCTGATTTTTTGAAGCAAAATTTTTTTAAAATCATTGCAGTTCGGCTTAAATAGTTCCTCTACTTAAGTCTGATCAAAATAAAAAAAAAAAATTAAAAATAATGGCACTATGACTCATTTAGAAAATGTTACTTTTCAAAGAAATGCTCATAGTTCAGCGGGAACTATAGTTAGCCTCATGAAAATTTCCAGGAATACTCCTCGAAGTTAGACAAAAATTTTCTCCTCAGACACTTAACCCTTTCAACCACTAGATTTAACCCTATTCAGCAAAATACACCAAAAAACGGCAAATTTTCAAATTAAGATAACTAGAAAAATCGGAAAGATCCAAATTGCTGACTGAGCTTAAAAGTTAGCTGAAAGTATGCCCTTTCAGGATCTTTCAGGCAAAAAATGGGGTTTTTTGATTTTGGCTTTATTTTTCGATTTGATAATTAGTTTTTGTTTTAAGTTTTTGTGAACAGTTTAACCGTAAGTCAGATGAGAAAAAAATTAAATTTTAGATTTTTAAATTATAGAAAATAATGTGTTTTACAAAGTTGTCATACATCACTTTGATGAATTTCATACATAAATTGATCTTTCGATGGAAAATCTTAATTTGTGAGCAAGAAATGCTTCAAAATAAGAAAAATTCAATTTCTGTACGTAAAATCCCTTTTAAAGTCAAAATTTATATAAAGATTGTATGGCAAAGTCAAATATTTTCAAAAAATAAGAAACTTTTTCATAGAAAATTTTAAATTTTCTAACCAAAGAAAATTTTTCTGATACATATATATTGAAAATTTGGTCTAATATTAAGTTTTGTATGAAATTTTTTTTATTTGTATGTAAAATCGAAAATTGTGTACGCTTGATTTGATTATTTTTTGAAAATATTTGACTTTGCCATACAATCTTTATATAAATTTTGACTTTAAAAGGGATTTTACGTACAGAAATTGAATTTTTCTTATTTTGAAGCATTTCTTGCTCACAAATTAAGATTTTCCATCGAAAGATCAATTTATGTATGAAATTCATCAAAGTGATGTATGACAACTTTGTAAAACACATTATTTTCTATAATTTAAAAATCTAAAATTTAATTTTTTTCTCATCTGACTTACGGTAAAACTGTTAACAAAAACTTAAAACAAAAACTAATTATTCAAATCGAAAAATAAAGCCAAAATCAAAAAACCCCATTTTTTGGCTGAAAGATCCTGAAAGGGCATACTTTCAGCTAACTTTTAAGCTCAGTCAGCCATTTGGATCTTTCCGATTTTTCTAGTTATCTCAATTTGAAAATTTGCCGTTTTTTGGTGTATTTTGCTGAATAGGGTTAAATCTAGTGGTTGAAAGGGTTAAGTGTCTGAGGAGAAAATTTTTGTCTAACTTCGAGGAGTATTCCTGGAAATTTTCATGAGGCTAACTATAGTTCCTGCTGAACTATGAGCATTTCTTTGAAAAGTAACATTTTCTAAATGAGTCATAGTGCATTTTTTGAGGTACCCGCGCTCAGCGGTCATCCATTATTTTTAATTTTTTTTTTTTTATTTTGATCAGACTTAAGTAGAGGAACTATTTAAGCCGAACTGCAATGATTTTAAAAAAATTTTGCTTCAAAAAATCAGAATTGCAGAAAAAACCACTCTTAAAAGCAAATAAAAAAAAAATTCCTTGTTTATTTTTACAATAAACAACAATAAAATGACAACAACTATAAAAAACGGTTTATATTCATTCTCCTCATAGAAGTTAACATTTCAAAGTGCGACAGAAACAAGAAAAAGGAAAACTACATGTCACAATGAAATCAAAAGCCGTCACAAATCACAAAATAAGAACGAATAAAGAAAAAAAAGAGACAAATAAAAAAAAACTTAAAAAGGGATTTGGGTTAAAAGAGCATTGGAACAAAACAAAGAACACAGTAGTAGCAATATTGTTTGACACAGTTATTGTCACTCATAGTAACTTGTTACTTTTGACGATAATCACATAGAAGTAAAACATTAAAATGTGTGTTTTTGATGTATTTTATATGAAAATAATATAAAATAGTTACGACTTATGTGATTTAACTGATTCAATTTCTTAAATTTTTAAACAAAAACTTTTGAATTTTAGATAACACACAAAATTTAATTTTAGATTATTAATTAAACATGCTGATGAATACAATTTTCATACACAAAATTATTTAAATTTTATCACATGACTGCACGCATTGTGTTTCGACAATGCACAGTAATAAATTTCCAAATTTTCATTATTGCAATTAACAAACAATGCCATTTTCACACATATTCGAATAATTATCAACACACATTAAATTACTATACATTTAAATTGCAATCAGCTGTGAATGTTTCATAATTTAGGAGAATTGTGCTATAATATAAAGGCCATTATGTGATTATGACCACAAATAAATGATACAATCAATACATTTTTTTTGCACAAAATTTCGGTTTATGTTTTTGTAGAGTATTTTCCCTTATATTTTTTATTGCATCGTTTCAATTCATACACACACACTCTCTTCCTGAAATTATTAATCCGTATTCATAAACATCCGTTTTTCATTTTGTGAAACACATGCTTTGATATTGCAAAAATGAAAATGTTTGAAACAACATTGATATAATAGTACGTGACAGTGCTTTTGAGGGTCAATATTATGTTTTTAGATCCCCATTTTTATATACAACATTTTTTTTTTGTAGTATTCCCTTCAAATGAAATTTTTCTCATTTATCATCACATATACACTCACAGATACACACAAAATTAGCTGGTTAGGAACCACGTCAATTTGTGCGTGCGTGTCTTTATTTAGTAAAATATGATTTAGTATCATCCCCCTTTTTTTATTTCCTATATATATTTGTTTTGATACTAATGACTAACAATTGAACGTGTATCTCCAAAGGAATTATATTTAAGCTGAAAAAAAAGAATAAATGTATACAAACAATAAACTCAAATAAATTGAAGGAAAATAAAAAGGGAGAACGTGAAAAATGTATTGTGAAGAAAAATTTCATATCATATCAGAAAAACGCGTGTCTTTAGTTAAAACGCATGTTATTTTTCCCGAGAAAGATGAATAACAAGAAAACCTGGTAAATAATTGTATTGAGAAGAAACAAAAAAAAATAAGATATCAATTTGTATATGACAAGGAAAATCTTATACCATTTTTTTTGACATCATCATGAATATGGATGAATTTTATTGAAACAGTTTTATTCGAATAAGATGGCATGCATTTATCATCCTCAAAACTTCTTGGGTTCGTTCAGGAAATAAGAGTGATTTTTTTGTATTTCAATTCATTTTGAATTTCAAGGAGTTTAGACAAAAAAGACATCAGAAAACTGAAGGGTTGGACACTACTTTTTGTGTAGTCATTTTAAAAGGAAATCAAGGATGGAGTCAAAAATAGGATGAAATATCAAAATACATCCTTTGTGAGTGTGAAGTATTGGCTAGAGTGAGAATACGCTGTTTCCCTCTTTTTTGGTAAATTATATTAGATTAGATATGAAAAGGTGTCCACCTCGGACCGAAGTCCTATCGTGTCATTACACTTTCGACCCAAAACCAGTGGGGCCAGAGGAAAAAACTTGACCAGTGGTTATCCAGTGGGACCATCGAGAAGCTCGAAAATAATATTTTTTTTGTTAAATAATTTTTTCGACCTTCTCGATGGTCCCACTGGTCTCACTTGTCTACCGGTTTCTCACTGGTTTTGGATTCTTAGTGTATATCAACGACCTATTAATTGCAAGTGTCCATTCTATTAGCAGTCCAATCGTTTTTAAATATTTCAACAACAGTCGTTACACATGTCCTTGAAAACCACTGGGATCTGAGTGACAATTTCTGAAGATATGATACCTTAATCTTTTCCATTTCTCGTTGCCACATAGTTTCGATGTCGTTATCACTATTCTTGCAAGGTTGATGTTTTTAGATGGTATCTAAATTTCCTGTGATCTGTGAATATTTCAATGGTCCATCTTAGTTGTAATTTTGGAGGGGTTGCCCCCGAAATTTTTTAAATTGGTCTGGTATCCATTATTTGTTTCTTCACCTGATGGTGCTTATTGAGATATCACTATCTCAAGAGTTTTTGAGATCCTTTTCTAGCTAATTCATTTGCTCTTTCACTTCCTTCTATCCCACAGTGACCTGGTACCCAAATGAGTCTTACTTTCATTATAAAATGTTTCTACCATTTGATACAAAATCAATTTTACTTGCATATCTCTTTTGCCAAAACAAAAAAGAGGAGAAAATCATTTTAATAGAAAATCTGAATCATGTATTTAATTCTCCGAAAAAAAGGAATGTCTGTATTTTATATGTTTTAAACATGATTGAATATTGCAAACCTTGTTCCTCTTCAAACAACCATTTAAACACAGTTATGAGCTGTAAGCAAGCAAAATGACACAAAATATCACCTAATACATGAAGGAAAAATAGATGGATCTATGTTTGCATAAAATAATAATAAAAAAAGGAAACGTTTCTGATGTAGAAGAGATTTAATAATGATGTTTTATATTATTATAATATGATATGATGGTGTGTTTTATTATAAAATATATTGTTCGTTTTATATTTTATCTTTTATTTTATTCAATATGTGTGACGTAGTTAAGTTGATGTTGTTAAAATTTTTGTCTGTCTCTTAAAATCAAATTAAGGGGTGATTCTTCAAGTTAAATAGACGAAAAATTAAGACCGGATGTCATTTCTTTTCAAGACTCCTACAGTATATTGTTAAAATGTACTATGTTTAATTTTATCAATTTATAATTAATTAAATTTTTCGATGATCGTAGTCAAGTTAACATAAATTTGAAAGAACAGGAAGATGGTGCTTTTGAAAATTATTTGTATTTGAAATTAATTCAACAGGAAAATTTTAATGAATTTTCTTGATATACATGGAAATTTATCATTAGACAACGTTTCAGAAATGTTGAAAGGGATTTGTTAAACGTGACTTTTAGTGCATTTGGTAAGAAAAAATGTTTGTATATTTTTTTGAGCGATATTGAGCTACATTGACCATCTGATCCAGGGCTAATTGTTTGAGTTTGAATTTTAGCGTCGATTGAATGGTTTTTTAACCCACATAATCCGGGAATTTACGCGAGCCGCGTTTTTTGGCTTTTTTCGCCTTTGGCGACTTTTTTTAAGTGATGGCGACATTTTAAACCTTATCAAAGTTTTGTACCTTAAAAAATATGGAACATTAAACTTTTTAGTTCCTTTGATGCAACTTTTTAATTAAATTTTCGTTTGAAACTTAAATTAACAAATACACAAACTATAATTATGTTATTTGAAATTTCATTCAAATGCCCGCGTGCCTACACTAGAAAAAGGCAAAAGAACAACATTTTTCACAACTTTCTACATCAAACTTCATTGCAAAGAGAAATTCATCATTTCCATATTTAAAAGGCAGAAACATTTACAATAAAATTCACTGCCTAAAGGTATATTTTATTTATAAGAAAATAAAAATCATTCCGTTTTGTATATCTTCTACTTCCGCAACAACACTCCTAGTCTGTCTGCTAACTCTCGTCATCCGTGTTTTTAGTGTGAATGAATGTGTATGTGTGTGTGTGCGTGTGTGCATTTGTATGCTCATTGTACAGTTCATAAAGAAAGAAAATCAAGCACATTTCAAAAATTGAATGTTTCAGTGTGTAAACAATAAATGAATGGTAAACAAAAAAAAAATAATATAACATCAACAACGGAAAATGCGAAAATGGTTCATTTTATAAGAGAATTTTCCTAATTGACATGCGCTCTCTCTCGCATTGTATTCATATCATAACGGATATAGGACACACAGGAAGAAGTGTTCATTTTTCATATTGAAACACAAAAATTTTTCCTAGTCGATGTCAGAAAACAAATGACTTAACTCGTGTCAATATCTTCTAAAATAAAATTGAATAGTTGTGAAGAAAAAAAAAGAAAGTTATAAAATTACTTAGAAATTGATTAAAAATGATAGGTTAGAAGATGTTTTATATTAAAATTATTAGAAAAACGAGAAAAGAGTGAGGAAAAGTAGTGAAAAAAGTCTGATGTAATTAAACATACAAAAAAAAATTGTCACAACAAAATCAATTACGAATGAATTTGAATCTTAAATCTCACGTCTAATTGTCTGTGTAAAATTATTTAAAAATAAATGAAGAAAAAAAAATGAATGAAAGAAAATCATAATTTTTTTTAAACCATAACACAAATTTAATAATGTTGTTAGGTAATGATACAAAAAAATTGATAGTAGTGGCACATCATAAAATAAAGAAAAAGCAAGAACAAGAAAAAAATCAAGAAAAACATGGTTCATAGTGGTGGATATTTGGATATTTTAAAATTCATTTTTTGCACAATTTTCATATTATTAATCACACAGCAAAAGGTACGTTGTGTGTGTACGTGTGTGTGTGTGTTTATATGTAAATTAGATATATATGTGTCTGTATATAAGTTGATTTCTTTTTCTTTTAATAAATTGTTGTTTTATCGTTGTTAGACAGAACTTAATACATAACTTAATCATATTTATACATGAAAATTTAATTTAGTTTTTCTTTTATATTTCTATGAATAGAAAAGTTTTTTATATGTGTTAAAATGGAATTACAAGGAATCATTCAAGTGTTTTCGTCAATCATTTTTGGAATATATTTGCATATGAATTTGTCTACATTTCATTTGATAAGGCGTCGATATGAATATTTTAATAAAAACTTTAAATTTTTAGAAAAAATATTAAACCAAACCAAAATGTTTGAAGAATTCTTTGGTTGAACTAAAACTCTCTCGTGATTTGAGTACATGCAATCTATTTGGCTTTCAGATTCACTTAAGACTTTACGAAATTCCATTTCAACGATGTGAGACGTGACTGACATTAAAGGTGAAATTTCCTAACAGTAATTGTATCATAATCTTCCATCTTAATAATGATGTGAAATGTGCCTCAATATATCATGACTGATGATTATTTCAAAATCGTACACTCTAAGTTGAAACGCAGCGCAAACCACTCCGTGCTATATGCATAGACTAAAATTGGGCCCATAATATTCGAAAATTTTAACTCAATTGACATAAAATGCATTGAAAATTGCATTCATCAAACACCCTGTGAGCGTCGATCAAAGATCTCTGCCTTCAGACCATATCAATTTGCACTGCGGGGCGTTTTCAACTTAGAGTGTAAGCTGAACCAAAGGACGGTTAGAGAAAGTGCTGTAATTACCTTATTTGGATATTTTTGTCTCAATATCATTTTCTAGTTTTCAAAGGCTCAGTTTTTAATCACTCTGCTTAAGCATTACACCGCATAAAATTTCAAATTTCATATCAAAAACAATATCCATGAGTCCATCCATATTGTCGTATTATAATATAAATAAATCTCAGAGAACTACTAAACAGGGAGGACATTGGGAGGATCAATTGTATGGAGGATAAAAAAACCATTGCAATTCCATATGTTTCATCGTATCATCGCCTCATTCCATTAATTTTAACTTTTAGTCATCAACTATAAAATTAAATTAGAAAAATTTATAATTGAAAATTCCTGGACGAGATTTATGTCATTAGGAGAATTGTTAATAATAATAATAATAAAAGGAACTAAAAAGAGTTCTAACAATTTTTTAAGGCGACGCCTTATTTAAATTTCCCTTAATACCTTCTTGTTCTATTTTCTAATCCTCTACAAAAGTGCATTATATGTTCCGATGTTTCTTCTTCTTTTTCGAAATTTTTTATTAAATATGGATCAATTTTCAGCGAATTGTGTTTCTTATCTGTTTATTTTCCAATAATAAACAATGGTAATATATTCTACTCGCAGTCTTTTGATCAGATCAACCACTCTTCTGCCCGGTGTAAACCAGCAAAAAAGTGATGCTAAATCTACTGTCTCTGTGAATACAGAACATCAACCAAGAACAGTATCAAAACTATCAACATAAACGTTGACGCAATACTAAGAAGTGCTCGACCCATATTCTAGATCTCACTCTCCCGACAGACCACCCACCTCTTTTTCAATAAGAATCCAATTAGAAGGTAGGATCGAATACACTGTGATGACCACAGGACAAAAACACATACTATAAATAGTAGGGACAGGGAAGTAAAAATAACTTACCCAACTCTGGTTCGCAGACTCAGGACAATCCATTTTTATCACTTTCTCGCATTAAAATCGATCGATTAATTGCTGCAAAAAGCCAGAAAGTAACTGTAAAAGTTATTCTTTATTTCTTGGACTCTGTATATCAGTGTCAAAAACGGTTTATAAATCATGATTGATCAGTTACTTACATCACAATCAATATTAACAAAAATTGAGTCTCTTTCTCTTTTCTTTTCATGTTAACCCTAAAAAATTGAAACAATAAAATTGATTGATGGGAATCATGCCACATATATATCAATTACTTTTCATTTTTCATTGCATTCCTGTTTTGTGGTTTCCTTGTATCATATGTCACTATTCCAAAAATTTGACAAGTATATTTGAATTCTTTCGTACGATATTCCTTCCTTTAAAACTATGTAAAATTTAATCCTTTATGTAATAAAATTTTCCTTCCTTATTCAAAATACATTTATCATATGTGTTATAATATTCTAATGTTCATGTGTCCTATATAATTTTTTTTTTGTTTGTTAACCACACACACATATAAATACAAAGTATTAGTAGACGTATGTTACGATAATGTACAGTTCTTGTTTGTTATGTGTATACAAAAATTTAACAATTTCTTCCCTTCCTCATAATATTTTTTTGTTTTTCCATTTTCATTTTATTAAATCGTTCATTCACATTCGTAGTTTTCTTTTTTTTTTGATTGCTGTTTAAATTGAAATTGGAACAAAACGTATCAAATAACAAACACTATTCGAGTAAAGTTGATATTTTAAAATAGAATTTAATGTGGTGTGTGAATGCCATTTAAAAGCAAAAAAAAAAATAAAATCATCAGGAAGTAAAGTGATTTCTGTTTTTGTGTGTTTTCCTTGTTCGTTAAAATATACATTCTTTCTTTAGTTTTACTTTTTTTTTGTCCTACTGAGCTATATTGGATGTGTTGTTATCGAAAGTTCTTATTAAAAGTATGTGTGTGTGTTTGAAAATGTAATTCTATATTTGTAATCTCATTTTCATATCGCTTTCCTTATACAACATTATTTCACATATAAACACAAAATCGTTCAAGAAATGCTTGTTAAAAGTTTTGTTTATTATTGCCACTTATTATTTTTAGCTTTTCTTCATCCATTCATACAGACAGACACACACAAACACACACACACACACACACACATACACACACTTATAAACATTTAGAATCTCATTATAAATACGACAATGATGACATATTCGACATATGAGTGAATTTTGTTTGTACACACGCTAATATATTTAAAAAAAAATATGACAAGAAGCTGATAAAGTATGAAAAGTTATTAGCAAAATTGTTATATAATATTCTCTTACTCGTAGCACTCAACTTCAATGTTTAAGTTTTCTCAAATGTATACTCGAACATTATTGAAGTAAGTGTTAGTTGGAGGATGATGACGATAAAAGTTTTGTTCTTACTTTTATTTTGCTTTATTCTTTCAAGTTTTTTTTATTCTCATTTATATGACAATAATACGTATTAAATTTTCTTAGAAGTGATTAAACTTCTAAAACTAGGAATATGTAATATTTTTTTTCTCGTTAAAAGAAAACTTAGAAAGAAGGTGGACTTTTCTGTGAAAATTAAATTAATTGAGTTGAGAGGTTTGAGAATGAGGAGTATTGAAAGGTAAAGTAGAAAAAAATTAAAGTCAAATTTTGTCATGTTCAGGCTCTGAACTTCAAGGGGCGCGTAGTGGTCGAAAATTTCATTTTTTGTCTTAAAAAATATTTTCATTATCAAAATGTTTTAGTAGATCAGTGAATCAATACACAAGTTCCCTAAATAAGTCCTTTGATCGTCTTATAAAGATATATTTGGAATACTTACACAAGCTATATATCAGTGCACGAAACTTGTCAAAGTATAAATTTATCTTCCCAATTCACTTTTTTTCCATTCATATGAGAATTTTACCATTCTCAACAGTTTTCCAATCAATTTCTTCTTGTCTATTTTTATTTTTCTCTCATATTAAGCTTAATCTTGCTTCTTAATCATTTATATTATTAATGTCATTTCATTTCTGCACCTTGCCCAATCTCATTGTCATCCATTATATAACTTGTGTGTGTTTGTGTGTGACTATTTTAAAAATGTGTTCCAATCTCGTTCGATATTATTGATGAGCTTGCTCAATGTATTTGCACATTATACACATATCTATTGTTATTTTCATCATTTTAGTGCTCCTTGTCCACTAGTGTCAATATTGCCATAAACGAAAAAATATAATATAGTATAAAACCAATGGTCAACATACGAGAAAATCAAATACTTAATAATAAATTATTATTATAACAAAAAAAAATATTATTTGTTTTTCCTTTATTTTTTCATATAAAAAAAAACAGATATAACAAAAACGATAATAATGAAAAAAATCAACAAAATAAAAATGTAACATTGAACTAAATATTCATTTTCTGTGATAATACAAAAAAAACTATGAACAATGAAAATGACAAAAAAAAGTGACGATAACAAAAAAAAAAATGGATGACAAAAATATTTGTACGGAAATTGTCAATGACCAACTAAATATTTGGTGGCATTAAAGTGCTGATAGTGAAATATAAACACAATTCTAAAAATAATAAAATAAAATAAAAAAGGGAAAGAGACGATAAAAAGAAAAACATTGATAAAAAAACTGAATTAAACACAAAATATAATGCTACCAACTATTAATACCGTTCCAGCTGCTTTGCATGATCCTTTGATGGAGAATACGTACACTAGAGTAGTGTATTTGTTCCAATTTTAGATTAACTGTATAAATATTCAATTTTTATTTTGAATATCTTTAAATCATTTTATGGGTCTTTTATTCGAATTTTCTTTTAATTTATATTTTTTCGAAGATTATTTTGCTTTATCTCTTTTTCTTCTAAAATTTTATGAATTTCCATTGTTTACAGTCAAATAATAAAACGATAATCATTTTTTTTGAAGATTAATTATGGGAGTGTGGTTTATTTATGTCAAAATGATGGGTAACGAAATCCTACAATTCAAATAAGAGATAAATTAATTAAATATAATGATGAGTATTGTAATATTATTATTAGATAATTTTGATTTGGAATAGAATGAGGAAGGCGATTTATGTAAAATTAATGATTGTAAGGATGATGATGAAAAATGAGTGGTTTTGTACGCATTATTGAGGATTCTTTTTTTTGTTCCAGTGATGTCTATTTGAAAAAAAAGAATAATAATAATTAATTGTAAGCGGAATGGCTTTCGAAGGTCCCTCTTAAAGGTTTTGTTTGTTTCATAAACCAATACGATTAACTGATTCTCATTTCGGCCATGTATCTTTAAGAGCTCTAATTTTTCATTCTCCGACAACGGAATTTAAGCTCCGCTAAGGTTATTTGATGATGGCTGACGTTGTCGTCCTCTAAATTTGTACAAATGACTTTTTGTGGGTCTCTAGCGGTTATTAAAGTTGTTTATCTGCTAGTATGATGTAGTTGAGTCTGTCTTTTGAATATCTTGTTGACGAAGTGTTTGTCAAATCCATTTATTTTAGCGACGTTGTAAATGTAATTTTTATCGTCATTAAAGTCTCGGTCATTCATGGGAATTTTTAATAACCTTTAGACCATTGAATCAAACGCAGCTTGTTTTTTGATTGATTGTAATGTGAGCCGAGAGTAATGTAACGGTCGGTGTATGTTGGTTTGTGATGAATCGAAAACTCTGATTTGCTAGCTTGCTCTGTTATTTTGATCTTCAAATTGAGAAAAGCTAAGCTTCCATCTTCGTCTCTCTCTCTACTGTGGAGGTGATTGACGGGTGTTGAGCTGTTAAGAATAGGATGAAATTTTCGAGCTGCCTAGAATTTATTATACAAAAAATTGGAAAAAAAAATTGTTTCATACATGTTGAAGCTGCCTCGACAAACTCATGTATTTCATCTGAAAATATATTGCTTCGGATAAGATGTTGTCTCAGGATTTCGATTGCGTCCACAACAGAAACATGGTTGTACATTCATTTATAAAAATAGTTTGCACTAATTTTCGGCCGATTTTCTATTAACAGTGCACAATAAAAACAGTTTTAATTTTCATGTTTTTCATTCAATACACAAGCCTAAATTTTTTTTTAACATTTTTAGGGTTTTCAAGATTTCCTTTTTTAGTTTAATCAAAATGTTCGTTAAATCGTCTTATGGATAAAATCCCTAATTTTTCATCATAACGTTTTATTTTTTAAATTGACGTCAATTTGGATTCCTTACTTTGAATTTTTTTTACGGTTTCTTTCATCTTAACATTCAATTAAAAGTTTTTAATAACTTTGCTAAGAAATAAACTTTTTTACTTCATTATAGTTGTCCTAGTTTGATATATTTTTCTTTTCTTTTTTGACAAAAGATCACGAGGACAGTCCATGTGATTTTCTTTCTTATACAAGAGTGCGTTATTTGATCTTTTTCATTTTAAATTCATAATATTTCAATAAAGAAATAGAAAAATTTAAGAAATATAACTTTTAAGGGAATTTGCTATTGTCCAAAACAATTTCCCAAAGATACATAACAAAAATGAGAATTATTAAAAAATTATAAAACAATATAGATTTCGTGTCCCTCCAGGAATTAAACTGACATCAAACAAAAAAAAAATTTAAATAAATAAAAAAGAAAATAAAATATCAAGTAAACTCAACTTTTTTTTCATAAAATTTTATATTAAACGCATTTCCACGTGCCTTGAAAAAATGCGGATTATGAGAGACCTTGATGTCCTTCTCATCATTTGTCTATCCCAATTGAAATGCAATGTGTGAAATGTCAACTTACACTCTCAACCCAAAACCAGTGGAGCACCAGTGGAAACATTGTTTTCCAATAGACTCTGGTTTTGGGTTTATAGCGTATATAAGAAAAATCGCCATACAAATTGAATTTAAATTCCAGTCCATGGAAATGCGCTCACGTACATGGATCCAGATTATTTTTTTAATTCTTTAAAGGTCAAAACGATCAATAAATGTCAAAAAAATTTTATTGACGTAAATTTTTTACATAATTTTTTTATATTTATTTATTTTATATTTATTTATTTTTTTTTTTATTGAAAATGTCATACACAGAAAATTTAACAACAAAAGCAGCGACAGTAAAATGAAAAATATGAATTTACACAAACAAAAATTAAATAAACTCATAATGATGACAAAACCAACGCAGGTATACTTCTGAGAGCTATTTGTCATTGTTAACGTGTATCAGATCCTTTTCAATTGTGTGTGTGATATGAATCCGTAACCACCCACTCACAATATCAATTGAACGCACAAACATACACATTAAACCAATAATGAATGATAATTTACCAAGAGTCCTGGAATTCCTGTGGTCGATGTGATTTCGTTTCTATTCAAAATGGAGAAATGGTTACCCTAGTTTTGTCTTTTTGTCTAATTGTGTAAAATTAAAGGCCTTCATATTCCATTTAATTTTGCTATTTTTTTGATTTTATGTGAAGTTCTATTATTTTTTTTCATATTTTTTATGGCTTTCTTCTGTTATTAATAGCAAACTTCTGGGTCTCATCCTTTCCCTTTATATAATTTTATCATTTTTTTATAGCTCATGCATATTAAAATGTAAACAGATCGTATTATTTTTTTTATATTCAAGTGTATACGTTTTATTTTTCATTAAATTGGAAGAAGAAATGGGAATTACAGAATCATAAAAAAAATATTGTTCAGGGAAATTCAAGCGAAAAAGTTTATTGACTTAAATATGACAGTTTAAGTTGATTTACTTGCTTAGTTTTCTGAATTCTATTGATTTTCTTCTTCCTACACACAGAAAAATAAAATTAATTTTAATTTAAAGCCTATAAATTTCATAAATATTAAATAAACAATTTAATCTTTACATGTTTTTCCTTCTTATTTATTTTGCATTTTCCTCTGCCATCAATTCAATTTATCTGAACATGACGTGCGATAACATTGAACAAAAAAAAAACAATTCAAATCAAATAAATAACATTAAACTCTCATCAATTACTTGGAAATCAATCATCAAATTGTGATGTCACATAGGTTCAAGCACGTTATTGCGAAGGAGGACACAAGTGCAGTCCACCCAAAGAATGTTGTCCACAAGGATGTTGTTATTTATTTTCACCTCCAGTTCAACGTCCAACACCACCAACAACAGATCATGTGTTAAATTTATTCTTAATTAATCATTGGTATTTTTGGTAAGTCTCAAATTTTTTAATCAAAATTTTCACATATTTGAACACGATAAAATAAATTTGATATCAGATTTAAAGGGTGTGTCAATGGATTATATATTTTTTTTATATTTAAAATTCAGAACAGCACACAAAAGGTGCGATTAACGTTCCATTTGATACTATAACGACCTTTTTTTTAACAATGTGTACTATTGATAAATTATTTATATCGGTTGAAATATTATCTCGTCAAATTTCACTCAATCGCTTTTTGAAATGAGAGAACAAAAAAAAAATCAATATTTCTTTTGTAATCTAAGATTATACCTGTTATATCCTTTTTTATTATTACATAAAAAAAATGAATAAAGGATTTTAAATGATTTGAAAGAAAAACGACATTTCATGAATATCAAGACATAAATTCTTGATTTGAAGAGAAGTGAATCTAATTGTTTATTCATGATTCTTCCTTTTTCTTTATATCAGTCCAACAATATAAAAAATTATAATGATAAATGAAAAGATTCATAAATCAGAAGGTCCTTAACCTAGTTATGATACGGTATGTTAGGAAAGAGGAAACCGGAACATAATATATGAAAAGTTGATGAACAAAAGCTTAGTGTTAAAAGGGATATTAAAATGGTTTCCGTTAGCTTGGTTTTTCCACTAATATTTAATTGGCATATTAACATTAAAAAAAAAACTAGAAATACAAATTTTGTGAAATGTAAATTCTGCACTGTCAGTTAAAAATTGTCCGTAAATCATCCCACAGTGTTTGGTGATTCATCCCGCAAACGGGATGGTTTGCTTGGCGCTTGCTAATTTTTACAAATGTATTATAACGCATTTCTCGTTTAAAAGTTTATAAAATCCTTGAATAATCTGAAAAATCGTGGAAATGGCCAAATCAACGAAAAACTCCAAACTTCCTTATTTCTGGATATTGAAAATTTCACGGTTTTTCGTGGTTTTGGAAACTCACCAATTTGGCGAGGTATTAATTAATTAGAAGGATTGAAAAGTGTGTTTTTGAATCGGGTGTTGATAATGAGAATGAAATGGCGGATAATGAGGGAGATCCGAGAAATGAGACAAAAATTAGGTTGTTATATATTTAAATTTGATAGATTTTGCTTCGATGTTGTCTGAACTTTTTTCTAATGTTCTCTACGTTCAGCAGGATGTTTTGCTTAACAACTTAATTTTTTGGTCCCAAATTCTTTTGAATCGTTCATTCTCTTTACTGCGCGCTTAACTGGTTTGTTCACGACTGACAAGTTACTTAAAGTATATTGTGCTTAAGAGTAGAATTGAGAACTCGACAACTGTTCTGAATCAGTTTGCAACAGCATCGGGATATTAATTCCCAACGATTCCAGCTCTGGAGCTATTGCTATATACCAAAACCTGTGAGGCTAGCTTTAGTTGATATTTTTGACCAATCTGCTTTAGTCGCTAGGATTTTTCTGACCATTGCCTTTTTCTCAGAAAGAGAGACTTTTTCTGAAAAATGAGCAAATCCTACAAGTTCTCCACTCAGATACCTTGAGCACGCACAACCTGGCCGCAATTTTAGTCTACAGCTTGGAAAGCTGTAAGGCTTTTGAAAAATTGCAGGTGAACGAAGCTTCCATCCAATTTTTTGCGTATTCAACAGAATTTTCTGAGCTGTTTGATGTAGTCAGATGGAAGTCTCAGCTGGTCTTCAAAAAGGTAAGCCTTCATTCCGTACAACGCACGTGACGTCCACCTTTCCTTACTCATTCCAGCTGGAGCTTAATAGGAGTAGTTCTTAATAGTTCTTTTGCGATAAGATATAAATCCAGCATTCCTTCATAATCTCTTGCAGCTTGAAATATTCTCTACAATTTTGTTTCAGATCACTTTTACCTAAAACTTAAGAAAACATGATTTACTTACTCAAAAACGTAAAAATTGATTTTAAATTTATATTTTTCCTTTTGAAAATTCCCGTCGCATTTCCTGTCGCAAATATCTGTCACACAAAAATTCCTCTTGAAACTGCGACGGGAATAACATTTACAGTGTATAATGATCTTGTTGTATTTTATTTTAGTTACAGATGATGATGTTTTTCTCTTAATGATTACTGGATTTGTGATCTAAACCACTGATTGATCAACTTAGATAAAAAAATCATTCCATTTCATATCTGAATTATCTGGTCTTAAACAAAAAAGCAGACAAAGGGCAATAACCATATCAAAACATGTCAGAGCGTCATAGCATGTCATATCGAACCATCATCATAAAACCATAAAGCAAAAAAAATTAATTAGTCTGTCTATCGTTTGTTTTTTTTTTCTGTGGTCTCTATCATGCATTTTTCCGAAACGATATGGTATGCTTGCTTGGTATGTTAGCTAATAAATATTTTTCACAATCCATCAATTTAATTTTAACCAATAATTATAATTCATTTTCAAAATTGCCAATAAAATCGATTGAATGGAATTTAAACGTACAGAAAATTGAATGAAAATGAAAATTGAATACCAAGAAAAACCACAAATACATTGCGTGGTTACATCGCGTTTTAATTTTATATTTCTATATTATCAGAGTAAGAAAAAAATAGGCATAAATTTAACGCGTATTTTTTCACAATACATTTAATGAAGGCTCTGGAATAAGAAAATTGGTTTTAATTTGGGTAATGATAAATGACATTTTTTTTCTCTATCTCGTTCTTTATCTCTTATCAAGGCACTTGGAATTGCATGAAATGAAAAGAAAAATTAATACTTTGATTGAAAACCATTAAGTTTGGTCATGAACACACGCTCATATTATTTGCATTGTGGCTTCTCATTAAAAAATTCTGAAAAGTCTGACAAGTTTATATTGGAAGACTTGGTGGAAAAACTTCTGACCTTTTTTGGGGATTGTATGGTGCAGTGGTTCGATTCTCGCTCCGGCCATTAAACTTTAAAATCTCAAATGCCCCTTTTTTCGGTTACTCAATATGAGTTAAAGGCTAGATAAAGGTGGCAACTGCTTGGGATGAAAGGATAAAAGCTAAGTTCTTCGGATGATGACAGTGTTTGGGATCCAACTGATATTTTCCATTCAAACAGAGTTAAAAGTGAAGGTTTATCGTTTAAATGTAAGTGGTGTAGGAAATAGGGTTAATCCTTTATTTAAGTTTCCGTTAATCAGTTCTTACATACTAAACTAAATAAATGGATCATGGTTTATTATGAAAACGATAAAATAAATCCTTTTTTCCGTTGTCGAGAAATTTGTATCAAATATTTCAATATCAAAAGGAATCTCATACACTTAATCACTTTTGTAATCCTTTTAAACATAAAATAAATTTCACTCTTTCTCTCTCTCTCATACATTTCAACGTTCATTTTTACGAGACCAAAGCAATTTATCCGCATATAATAATAAAAAGGTTACAAAATATTAATTAAATGTTTGCATGCATGACTAAATTTAATTCTTTTTTGTGTTGTTTTTAGGTGCTTTGTGTTAGCAATCGTTTTGGCACTACTCTGTTTATGTTCTTTGTGGAAAAAACGACGTCAATTATGTGGTTGGGGCACATCTCGACCACACTATCAATCTGAAGGTGATTCGACAGGCTCCTGTTATGCACCACCCCAATACAGTCGATGTAATTCATTTCATCATGCACCACCACCATATATGGAGGTAAGTGTAAAAATGCCTCCTTGAGTTAACCTTGTTGACATTTAACGCTTATATTTTATTATAATAATTATATTGCTTTCTCCATCCGCATATCGTCTTACTTGGAGTATGTGATTATGTATAAATTGCAAACAGCAAAAAAAAAAATATTTCCTTGAATCTTCGCCAAACTATTTTAAACGGACTTTAATTTTTTGTGTCTATGTAAAAGAATTTTTGTGAATTAGCGTCACAATTCAATTATATTTTGTTCAAAGAAATTCAATTTTCACATCTTCTAAATTCATTTTAAAGTGTGGTTCTTATCAAATTAATTGTGGGTTGTTAGCATAGGACTGAAACCCAATTTTTTCCTCATATTTGCTCGTTAACAAAGCTTTTTACAATGAAAACATCTTATTAAAAGCAAAATTCTTCATAAGAACACATTAAACAATGCATGATAAAAATAATACAATACAAATATTCATAACACGGTACAATAAATTGCGACAAAAAAAAAACTTAGCGTTGTTTTTATTAAAATAAAACTTTTCTTTGCAATTTTGAGTCCTTAAAATGAAAAACAATAAAAATACTAGCACGTTTCCTTTTAGAAAATTAATGTGAAAAATAAAAAGAAATAATGATAATAATAATAATAAAGAACTATAAAATAACAAGAAAATAGAGGAATTTAGAAACAATTGAATGTGAGCAATAAAAGGAAAAACCAACAGTGCAATGATATCATTTAACACACAGCAAAAAAAAAACACATACGATAAAGAACAAAAAAAAAATTGTTAATAACAATAGTGGGAAAAGTTCAATTCCTTTTTTTTTTGTTCTTATCCAAATGAATTATTATCTTGACGCTTTTATTTGCCATTATTTGCCATTTAAAAAATATTTTAGGTTAGTACGTGAGCTCAAGGCAAAATGTTCATTTGAAGCAAGACATCTTCCAATTCCATTTTTTTTGTTGTTGTTTTAAGGAAATAGCTGACAATCTAGAAAGTAATTTAGTATGAAATTATGAAAATAAATGAGTGTCTATTAATTTTGCGTTTTAACATTGCTTTGGACGAGCATTACATAAATAAACAAATGGTAATTTAAGTAAAATGAAATATCGAGTGGCAAAATTCAAAATTTAAACAAGACAAGACAACACAAGGAAAGAACAAGATAAGACAAGGAGATGTTACATAAAATTTTACAAATTGATGTAATGAATTTGTTTTAATTTTCATCATTCTTGAAATTTTCTGTTATTTTGATTCTTCTTGATTAGTGTTTTCAATCTCGAACTGTTCGAGTTTGGTATCTGGGCATATGAACTCCGACGGTTCGAATTAAAAATTTTAATCACGAAATGAAGATGAACAAAAAATCGAAGTGTATTAATTGAGCACTCAACATAAAATTTCCGTTTTAACCCTCCGTTCAGCGATAACTTTTTATCCTTACTTACAGCGACAGGGTCTGGCCAGGCCCCTAAATATATTGTACAAAAAAGTCCTATTTTTATGAGTTTTAGGTAAAAGTGATCTGAAGAAAAGTTGTAGAGAACATTTTAAGCTGCAACTTTGCTGAATTGAGCAAGTCGATATTCCATTGAATAGGAGGCAAAAAACAGCAAACTACTAACTTTGGAGCTCATATTTCCGGTTTTGTGTAAAAAATAATGTTTTCGTAAGTTTTAGGTAAAAGTGATGTGAGTCAAAGTTGTAGAGAATATTTCAAGCTATATCTTTGTCAAGCTTGCCAAGTCGATATTCTCTATATTAAGAGGCCAAAAGTGGCAAAATACATAATTTTGAGATTATTTTACGGTTTTTGAGAAAATTTGCAGCTTAAAATATTCTCTACAACTTTGACTCACATCACTTTTACCTAAAACTTACGAAAACATGATTTTTTTACTCAAAAACCGACATATGAGCTCCAAAGTTAGTAGTTTGCTATTTTTGGCCTCCTATTCAATGGAATATCGACTTGCTCAATTCAGCAAAGTTGCAGCTTAAAATGTTCTCTACAACTTTTCTTCAGATCACTTTTACCTAAAACTCATAAAAATAGGACTTTTTTGTACAATATATTTAGGGGCCTGGCCAGACCCTGTCGCTGAACCAAGGGTTAAATGAGCTAAGAGTGTTTTGTAACGAGTTGTGAAATAATTTTATAATTTCATGTCCTCCAATGGATCCTAACTCGGTCGAAAAGTTTTTACTAATCATACCAGGCACTTAACCAAGTGGGTCAACGAGTCAATATAAAAATTAATTCTATAGAAATTTCCAAGTATAGAGTAAACAGAAATAAGCTTTTATTAATTCTTTGTCTTTTGTCTGCTACTTGACATTTGAATCTTACATGACACCAAAAGACAAGCTGCTAATCTTTTATTCCCATTTTTCATATCAAACAGTTGATATTTCATATTATAACGTCCGTCTGGAACTGGAAACATTTTCATGATATTACCATACTCGACTTCCAAATCAACAATCTCGTAAACATTTTTTTTAACTGGACATTTTGTGACTGGTGGCTTAACTTTATTGGCCATCATTTGTACTTCTTTCATTTGTGTATACACCGTATTCCATACTGAACAAAAATCCGGAAATGGTGAAGTTTTAATTTTAATACAATTTTGATTCTGCATATCACACTTTTTACCACTAATAACAAGTTCCAATGGACGTCTCAAAGTTTCCGTTAGATTTGATTGAACAGAAAAAATAAGTTTTCCAGGTAAATTTTGGAATTTTATGTTTTTATAGTGGTTCGGTAACTTGAGGTTATTAGGACAAGAATTAGCAGATTCAACGTGTACAGTTCGCACGAAATTAGAACACTTGACCTCGAAAATTATTGCCAATAGAATTGTTAAAGGTAAATTCATGGTATTATCAGCAAAATTTCAAATACAACTGAGCTGGAATAGAGTTTCAATCATTTGTCATTTATGTAGATTGAACGTTGGATAAAAATAATTCCGTCAATTTGAAAACCATTAAAAAGTGATATTTTATTCGAATTCCTGTTAATTGTTTTTTATCTTGTAATAACACATTTTCAATTTACAGTGATAAATGCTAAAAATTAGTGAATGGTTAAATTCAAGTTTGTTTGTTTTCTATTTCTGAATTGCGGAATTTTCCTAAAAATAATTATCAATTTTTTGAAATTTGTCTATAACTTGACATTTGCAGCTTGAAAGAAACTGACCAACACATTGCTAATTTTTTATTTCCATTTTTAACATGAAAAATTTGATATTTGAAGTTATATCGTCCATCTGGTAACGGTACCACTTGAATAACATTTCCATAATCAATTTCTAAATTAGCAGCTTCGTAAAAACCTTTTTTAATTGGACATTTTGTGACAGGTGGCTTGAATTTACTTGCCCAGATTTGTACTTCTTTAAATTGTCCGAAAATCATACCCCATAATGGACAAAAATCTTGAAAATGTTGACCACTTCTTTTGGCACAATTTTGCTTTTGCATATCACATTTTTCACCACCTGACATAAACTCTAAGGGGGCTTTTAAATTTTCAATTACATTTAATTGGGTAGAAATTACGACTTTGCCAGGTAAATTTTTAAAAGTAAAATTTTTTAAACGAACTGGTAACTGATTATTGTTTGGACAAAAGTTGACAGATTCAATATACATAGTGCGCACTAAGTTCGAAGCATACGAGCTCGATAAAAATGTTATTAAAAATATTGCTTTCAAAATAATTGAATTCATGGTATTTTTTTCAATGTTTAAATACAACTGAGAACATATTAGAAATAATCTGAAAATTTATACCAAGTAATTATCTGACAAAATTATTTTCGCAGATTTTAAAAAATCAGATTGAATTCAGTGTTGTTTTTTCCTAAGGAAGTTATTCATTTATAAAAGGCCAATAGCTCACTTTTAAGTCAAAAACAGGAGCAAAATAGTATTTTTGAGAAAACAGCTTGACAAAATTTTTGTAAAAGTTGAATTTGACCACCAAATATCGAACAGTTTTGTTAATTCTTAAACTAATTTTCTTTTGATATTCAATAAAAAAACTTTTATAGAAGAAAATCATGCGGATTAATTTTAACCTATTGTTTTCAGGTTGAGGTTAAGGAATTGGGCTTGCGAGTCTAACATTAAAAAAAAAACAATTTTTCAAAAATCGGAGAATATTAAATTGAACGTGGGTATGCGAATCACAGGCGTTTTATGTTTGACTTCTTGCGACTTTCTTGTGATTACAAAATCTTAAAAAAAATTGTAATGTACATTTCAAGGTTAAATTTACAATTCACTTCAAAATATCAAGAATTTCAATTCAAATTTATCTTTGTATTTTTTTTTTGATATAATTCTCGTTGTTAACTCATAAAATCCTTAATTTGATATGCATAAGCGCACATCTAATCACACTTTTTCATTTATATTTGTTCATTGATATAAACACAAGCACATTCACGAAAAAAAAACACAAGATAATAAAATTTAACAAAGCATTCGTATATAATCGAATTTAATAATATTAAAAGTAGATGAACGTATAGAAGAAATGAAAGAAATTTACTTTAATTTTCAATCTGATACTCTCTTTTCATGTTCAGGCTTCATTATGATTCAAGTGATTTTTCTTTCATTTTACCCCCAAAAAAAAAAGAAAAGAAAAATGTACAATGTGCACTTTAGCGTATCATACTCATTTGAATTGTTATTTGATACGACACGTGATATATAAATATATAGACGACGTTGTAGAACTTAAATGAAGTATTTTCCGCAAAATTGACATATATATTTGACTTTATATAATGAATGTATCGCTATTTTCTGTGTAATACAAATTTACTATATGAATTAATACACTTTTGAATGAGACAGACGACTAAAGTACAGAAATGAAAAATCAATAAGATTGAATGACGACGAAATGTTTAAAAATTTGTAATGTAATTTACCCTTTTTTCTTCAGTAAGGGTTTTTAAAAATTTGTGAAATTTCTATGTGAATGGTAAGATGAAACACGTGTGTGGATTTTAAAGGGGTATCTATGTGAAATAAGTGAATAGTTTTAAATGTAATGCAAAAGTAAAATATTAATTTGTAATTTTCTTTGTTCATTTACAGGTGACATCAAAACCCGACTTGTATCCACTGGTCTTCAGTTATACAGGAGATGGTGGTAAAGGTGGCACCAACTATTTAATGGTACAATACTTTCGCAATTATATTGTTCGACCAGTGGGCTCACTTTCGGCCGCTTCGACAGTGGACAGTCTAAGTTCAAGTTTTATACGTAGCGTAAATGAAGCAAATACATTAGTGCCTCCACCGTATAGTAGAGCTACAAGTCCAGATCTTTCATTTTCCATACATAATTATGCAATGCCACGATCGACATCGCAACAAGCATGTTCCATGCTAATGAATGACGGTAACCAAATTGGTAATCAAACTGTAATTTATCGTCCATGCTCGGTACCAGACTCAAATTTACAATCAACAGTGAGATTAACTTCCGCTCCTGCAGGACAAATATCTGAATCAGATAGTATGGAGTTCAATAATTGCCCAATTAGCATGTATTCAAACACAAATTCGGTTCATATGAATTTAAGTCAACTTGGAGGCGGAGGAAGTGTGAGTGATGGCGAGGGAAGTCTTGTAAATAATGGGGTAGAAAATTCTGATAATTTAGATGTAATAAGTGCACACAATAACGGTAGTCAAGCACCGATGAATAATACTAATAATAGTAATAATAGTGCTAATAATAGTCAGAGAGATGACAGTCTAAACAATAGTGCGTTAGGAAGTTTGGATTGTATACAAAGTGACGAAATTGAAAATGATAATGATGAGGATTACGAAATCCTATTGCAACACAATCTAACTCATTATCGTAATATAATGAAGATGAATCGTAATCAAAAGGATCAACAATCAATTAGTTTTGAAAGTAAAGAAAGTCAAATTAATGAATATCCAAAGAGAGGTCATCGAAATTACATGAATTCAAATACAGACTCAAGTGTTTCTAGTTTAGCAAATTTAGGTAGTCCAGCATCGCCTCCGAGACCGACAAGTCCCACATTTGAAGTGCGAGAAATTCTGGAACAAATTCGACAAATACAATCGGAGGCCGATAACGCCTTTTTTGATACATTAACTGAAGGAGAGATAAGAGAAGTGACTTCGTATTCTCCAAATTCTAGCAATAATCTACCCAGTGTTCATCAATCGACTAGTTTAACAAGTAACAATTCATTCACCTTAAATAACATTAGTTTAATGCATAAGAGCACCACAACAACGCCTAATAATAATACTAGTTATATTAACACTTTAACTGCCTCAGATTCAAATAGTAGCAACAATAGCAGCATGAAGAGCAACTCTAGTAGTACCAACAAACGAAATTCCCTTAATAGCACATCAAATTCTAGTCATAGTAAGAATTCAACAAAAAAAGTAATAACAAATCGTGATCTATATTTGCCAATTTCAAATAATTCTCATCAAAATTTCATTCATACTAATCGCAGTAGTAATAATAAATTTGTTCAACAAAATATCTTTAATCCTAGCAGTAGTAGTCATATAACAAATAATAATAAAAAAATATCAATGCGTAACTCGATGACATCGAATTGTATTTTAAATCGAGGTAGAATAGGAAATCGTGGATGGATCAGTAAATCAGCACCAACAACGCCAGCTGGTACCTGCAACTTTCCAATGCAATTCGGTGGTATTGATGATAGTAGTCCGTTATTAGATGAACAAGATGAGGAAGAACATGACGATGATGTGGAACAAAATTGCTTAAACTAAAACATTAAAAAAAACATTCCATTTACAAATCTTTAACAAAGTACATAGTTAAGAGGTTAATTTTTTTTTTTTTTAATTTTTTTTGGTGTTTGAATTTTTTAGACCATTTTCAAATTTTTTAATGAAAAAAATCTCAAAAATCAATTTTTATGGTACTCTGGTTCTAATAAATCACTCACTTTGTTCTGCAAAGTTTTTGCTCATAATATGAGCTACAATCTTTACTTGGACCACTTTTTGGGTTTTCATACAAAAATATTGAGAAATCATACAAAAACCATTCAAATTAAGTTCAGCATTTTAAATATGGTAAATGCATGAAAAATCGTTGATTTGTATGGGAAATTTGTTTTCCAAGAGGAAAAGACATATAGTTCCTTCTGAAAAGTTAAATATTTGGTAAAATTAAGCAACTTTGTCATACATTATTTCGATGTTTTCATACAAAATATTGAAGTTTCCATACAAACCACCGATTTTCCATGTATTTACCATTTTAAAAGTGCTCAACTTAATTTGAATGGTTTTTGGGTGATTTCTCAATATTTTTGTATGAAAACCCAAAAAGTGGTCCAAGTAAAGATTGTAGCTCATATTATGAGCAAAAACTTTGCAGAACAAAGTGAGTGATTTATTAGAACCAGAGTACCATAAAAATTGATTTTTGAGATTTTTTTCATTAAAAAATTTGAAAATGGTCTAAAAAATTCAAACACCGAAAAAAATAAAAAAAAATTTTTTTTTTGGTCTTTTTAATTTAGGATCCACGAGATCCAAATGAGATCGACTTGTTTTGGACGAAAATAAAATTGCGTCCAGAATCGTGTACAACAAAAAAAATTAAACCCTTAAACAAAAAAATTATTTCTATTAGGCCCCTCCTGGTAAAACAAAAAAAAAAATCTTATGACATTTTCGAGCTCTTTTATTGACATATTCCTAGGATATAATAGAAAATGCACCATACAATTAGTGATTCCAATCAATTATTCAATTAATTGGTTAATTGGTTTTTTTTCCACCAATTACCAATTAATTGGTAATTGGTTTCTTTTTTGACCAATTACCAATTATAAAAATATTAAATATTATTTTTTTATAAATTTTAAAGAATTTTTATAATATTTAATACTAAAAATATATGCAAATATTTCGTTGTTTACCAAAAACAACACTGTTCACTATATGAATCGTTTTTTACCTTTTATGATTCATACACAATACGATGCTTTTAATTTGTAATGCAAGGGCAGGGTTTGGTAAACTAATTAGAAAAACAATTTGTTTCCAAGAAATTTCAATTTTAAGTAATTCTTATTCTGACAAGGTTACAGGTCAACTTAAAAGCAGTTAAGAAGCGTTTTTTTTAGTTCAGAAACGCCAAAAGTACTTTTATAAAAAATCTAGATATTATAATTACTAGTTATTCTGAAATTAAAAACAATTTTCTCATAAGAGGAGAGTAAATTTATCTATAGATTAGCATTGCAAATGAATTCTAATTTCTCGAACTAAATGGTGGAAATCGATCTGCTGCTGTGGAAAAATTGTACCAAAGCTTGTTAACAATACAGCCAACATCCACCGCTAGCGAACGGGTTTTTTCTGTGTTTCTACTTTTTGCACCGAAATTCGCAATAGATTAAGCGAAGATATGTTGAACGCTTTGGTGTTTTTAAAATATTATTTTTTATAACAAAATAATAAAAAATTGTAAGATTTAAGATAAAAAAATAAATAAAATTGACGATAAGTTAAAAATTATTAAAAAAAAACCAATTAATTGATAATTGGTTTAATTGGTTTTTCAATAATTGAAAATAATTGGTAATTGGTTTTTTTCGAAAACCAATTATTTTGAAATCCCTACATACAATGAACTCTAGAAAAGAAAATCTGCGATTTTTTTTGCTAGAATAGCCAAAAATAAAAGTAGCAATAGATGGTGCAAGTCCATATACAAGGAAATTATAGAATAGAAAAAAATACTAAAAAAATTAACCCGGAATTTATAATTTTCATTGAATTGAAATTTATGTTCTGGATCCAAATTGATCTCTTTTGACGTTGAAATCTGTAAATATTCACGAACGATTTCTTGAATGTATTTTAAAAAAATATGCTAATCTTGAAATTTTAACTTTTTTCGTAAAAATAAGAGAATGAACGTACTTTTTTTTGAATAACATTAATAAAAAAAAATACCTTAGTGAAGTTTTCTCCGTAAATTTATTAAAATAGGGAAAAAATACTTTACGAAGGTACCAAATTATCCTACTTTGAATACCATCTCATAGTAATTGGTCCACTTTCCTTTCTCTTCTAAGCTTTTAAAGTGTTTATACGATGAATAATTTGATTCAGTGGACTCAAGCATTTAAATATAATTATTATAGTAAAAAAAATAAAAAGAATGAATTCTTGTAAATATTCGATAAAATAAAATTAGTTACTAGGATTTAAATTTCTCCTTTCTTTTATACAAATATCATTAGCATTAGAGCATAACTTAAATTTTATCTTAAAATTGAATATGAGACCAAAAAAATGATCTTAAATTAACTTTAAAAATGATTCGAATTGCGTTAAATTACATGAATAACAAAAAAAAAATAAGCATTATTATGAGTTAATTACATAGAATAATAACATAAAATGATAAAAAGATATGTGAATGTGATTTTTTTTTGTTTCTTTTAAACGGAGAGTAACATTTGTAAAGAATTTTTCAACTAAGATCGATAATAAGAGGTAGAATTGATATAAATAGGAACCGAAATAAAACAAAATCATATTGAAAAGAAAAGAAAAAAATAATATTATAAAGGTAAAGATAAATTTTAAAAAATTGTTTACAAATACAATAAATTTCAAATTTAAAAAATAATTAACTTTGATTTTTAATTTAAATGTCATTCTGATGAAACCAATAAAGAGATTAAATTAAATTCAAAGAGGTAAGTCAAATGATAATTAAATGATTTAGATTTGAGTTTCAATTTGAAGTTCAATTAAATAATATTGATCTTCAGCTTTTATCAATTGAGCTCAATTTGTTTTGTTTTGTAACGGAATTTAACCCATTAACCGCCTCTCCTAGAAATATTGAGTTTAGAGCAAAACTTTCTTCTAGGATTTGTTCTTTGCGTAATAGTGATCACTTTTCATTTCGATGAAAATTTTGAGTTTCATACAAAAATTTTACAGGAGAGCTGTTTGAAAGTTTCGTATATTATCACAGAAATACGTACAGAATTCTTGTACGAAGAGGAAAAAATTACATGACTTTTCAGCTTATTTCTGTTAATAATTTTCTTATAATAATCGAAATTTCAAAATAACTGGCCCGACATCTTTGAAACATGTCTAATTATTTATATTGAAAATTTGAAGAAAATATTCTAAAAACTTCTAGGAGAAATTTGGCTCCAAAGTTACTGGTCGAAAAATCGACCAGCGGCGGTTAATGGGTTAATAAAATTTTATTATTATTATTAGAAAACGCGATCTAACCTAAATTACTTTAATTATTTTCTGGTTTCAATCATCCGATTTAAATTTGATTTTTTTTTTGTATTTGGGGTTTATTTTTTAATTGAATGGTATAAATCCTAGACGAGAGACCATTAAAAATCTGCTCGAATCAAGATCAAAATCAGTAATCATTTTCTAAGAGCAGTAGGGACGAGTTACCAGCTACCGTTACCTTAAGAATAACTATCGTACATTTTATAATATCAAATTAATCTATATAATTTGAAAACTTCTGTATATTAACCTATTAATCGCCCCTTCTAGAAATATTGAGTTTAGAGCAAAACTTTCCTGAACGATTTGTTCTTTGCGCAAAAGTGAATACTTTTTGTTTCGATGAGAATTTTGAGCTTCATACAAAAATTTTACAGGAGAGCCGTTTGAAAGTTTGGTATAATACCACAGAAAGACGTATAGAAATCTTGTACGAAGAGGAACAAATTCTTCTTATTCTATCTTATTTCTGCTAATAATTTTTTTATAATAATCGAAAAAATTAAAATAACTGCCCCGACATCTTTAAAACATTCTCATTATTTATATTGAAAATTTGAAGTAATTATTTTGAAAACTTCAAGGAGGAAAAATCGACCAGCGGCGGTTAATGGGTTAAAAATAAAACCCAATATGGTTAGAGAATTGCTTTCAATCGTTAAATTGTGAAAAAACTTTAGTAAAGTCAAATTACCTTACATACACATTAGGGGGTTACGAACTGTAGACAGTTCCACGACCCTATTTGAACATCAGATTTCTGGAATTAAAGTAACCAAGTCAAGCGGAAAATGACCATACATTTTTAGTGCATTTCGTAAGAAAAAATGCACTATTACAGACGGTTTGTCCGCCGTCACTCCGTCACTCTGACACTCTGTAAGGTTGACTACTGATCGCTATCCATAACTCCGGAATGGTCCATCGGAGCGAGGTCGGGTTTTTTTGTTAGACAGAGGAGGTCTTAAGGATGATTTTAAACTCATTAGTTTTGAGATTGGGCTCATGGATTGGGCTCCAGAGCCTCCGAAGCCTCCGAAAAACCGTTAAAAACGGTTAAAAATTTAAAAAAATTGATAATTTGTTTTGTTGAATGGAGCAGTTTACTAAAATGAACTTTAACTCATTAACTCTGAGATTAGGCTCAAGACTTGGGCTCAGGGATTGGGCTCTATAATTAGGCTCCAGAGCCTGAAAACAGTCAAAAGCCCAAAATGTCCGATTTTTTCAAATATTTTTTTTTTATTTTTTAAAATGGCGAAAGTTTTTCAAAATGGCGGAAAATTTTCAAAGTGGCCGTTATTTTCAAAATGACCGTTATTTTCAAAATGACCGTTATTTTCAAAATGACCGTTATTTTCAAAATGACCGTTATTTTCAAAATGACCGTTATTTTCAAAATGGCGGTATAATTATTAAAATTAAAACTTGATTATATTCAATGAAACGAGTCCCATCGAAATGCACTTTTCTAAACCGCCCAGTGGTTAGAATTTCCCATTTTTATTGTAATATTTTTCTCAAGTTTATCAAAAATGTTATGAAAAGCAACTTGGATCTTTTATTGTTGAAACGATTCAATCTGATAAAAAATAAATTAGCCTAAAAAAAACTTCAATCATCGTGATTGATAGAAAATTCAAGTTCATATCAATTAATAGTAAAAAAAATAAAATGTGAATCATTCATTTTAATAATAATTAAACAATCATATCTGTAATTATTTTACAATTTTAATTCTGACTTGTCTCATTTGTTTGAATATTTACCAAAAAAAAAAAAAATAAATAAATTTAAATCATATTCAGAGTTGTAGAGTTTAGTAAAATCATATGGTACTAAGTAAATTTGATCATACAATGATCAGCACTGTGTCACACACTATTGAATAAAGAATGTTCGTACATGATTACAGCGGAGAACAGTAGCTCAAACGAATATTAAATAATTTTTATGATCAGTTTAAGTTAAGCGGTCATTTGATAAAAAGGCAAACGTTTAATTTGAATTTATATGTTTTATTTTTGTTTTAAGTAATTGAGAAGGTAAAAAACAGTAAATTTAGTTTAGAATTTTACCAATAAAAAAAAAACAGAAGATTAAAAAAATAGGTCGAAAGTGATTAAAATAGTGATAATAACAAATTAAATATTTTTATTATTAAGTAATCAGCTGTCTTTACATTGAAGAATAAGTTTAATTAAAGAACTATGTCAAAATAAAAAAAATAAACCGTTATTGCACTCTTGTTGTCCGAAAATAGCCAGCTGATTACAGAACATATACATTGAGCAAGTGTTGTAGTGTTTAAAGTATTTAAGATATTATTTTTCTTTTAAATTACTGGCCTAATGCTTGAAATTAATATTCAATCACTTTTGACTACGATTATAAATATGATAAAATAATCGCCGCTGGTCGCTTTTTCGATCTGTAACATCTGAAGTTTTCGAATATTTTTCTCATCGTAAAGAAAAGTTTCCAAAAATCCTAGAAGAAAGTTTTGCTCTAACCTGAGTATTTTAAGTACAGTATATTTTTGAATTCGTTTATAAAAATCTAAAAATCTTTACAAACATTTAAGATAAAAGTTTTTTTTTGATTTAAACATTATTTACATAGTTTTGTTATCAAAATACATCAAATACACAAAACAAATGAAATGAATGAAATTTTATATGTAACCTTGGTATATAGAACCAATTTTTTTCTGTTAATGATGTAATACAGTTAATTTTATAAAAAAATTGTTCCGATGATTTATAACAATGAACTAATTTATGAGCAAATTTAATTTTTTTTATTCTAATTTAAAACACATGCCACAATTGAGTCAAGGTTGAATTCTACATATTTTGACAAGATAACATCAATTTTAATCAATTTTCGTATTTTTTTTATTACAATTCAGTAAAATATCTGTAAAATGGACGAAAATTTCAATGAAAAAATGGTCGAGTTACCAACGGAAGCTGCAAAAGCAGCATTAGATTCGTTACTCAAAGAAAAATTCAAGTTAAAAGAATTTGAATTGGCAATTTCACCAGGTTCGACTAAAGGCGATAATTATCTTGGAATCGTCTATCGTGTACTTGTTAAAAATTCAAAACCAAAATTAGATAAAGAATTAGGATTTATTGTTAAAATGCCTCCAATGCATCCACAACGTCGAGAACAATTCTTTGCACGACCATGTTTTCTGCGTGAAATCAATTTTTATGATGAACTTTTACCGGTTTTTTATCGTTTTCAAAAAGAAAAGGGAATTAATATTGAAACAGATGGTTTTCATCACATTCCAACGTGTTACCAAACACTATCCGAAGAATTTACCGAAGCACTTTTTATGCAAGATCTTAAATTAGATGGTTTCCAAATGTATGATCGATGTCAGGAAATGACTTACGATCACGCATTAAAGGCATTTGAAACTTTGGCCAAATTCCATGCTGTTTCATTTGCGATTAAGGATCAGTGTCCAAATGATCCTGCTTACAAGAAAGCAATGGAATCAGAGGACATTTGGCTAGCCAGACGTGGTGAAAAAATGATGACGGAGTACATGACTGGATTGAGTAAAAAAGCATTGGGTACTTTAGACCCCAAAATAGATGCAAAAATTTATGAACGTGTAGAAACTTTATTGTCAGAACCGTATTTGGACATTTTGGAACAAGTCGTAGATGGATCAATCGCAGAACCTTATGCCATTGTTTGTCATGGTGATTTTTGGACCAATAACATTTTGTATAAATATGAAGTGAGTATTTAAGTAAAAATTGTTCAAATTTATTATTTAATATCTCATTTACAATAATTTAAATTAAAATTTTAACATCACACAATACTTTTTGTCATACTTGAAATTTAATGACCCTTAAATTTGATATAAAAAGGAGAAATCGATTTTCATTATGACAGAATTGTTTCGGGTTCGGGATCAGCTTCCAATTTTAAATTGATTTCCGGAATAATTTGAGGTTCAGATTCGTTCAATGGAACATCTTGAACATTTGAGCCATTTATCGATTCTTCCAACATCTTTTTAATTTCTTCTTTCAACTTTTGTTTTCGTTTTGAATTGATTTGTCTGAAGTATGGTAACAAACTTTTGAGATAATGCATGTCGGTATCATTTTTCAATGGGTCTTTTCTGAGACTCACTGAAGGTTGGCTTATTTCTGTTTGTTTGTTAATACTTGGAGATTTTACTGTAGTGATCTTTGTTAACACAGGAATTTTCTTCACAATTCGCATTGGAACGTATTTTTTCAATGGTGGTTTTTTCAAAGTTCTTGGTTCACTGATCACTAGTTTTGGTGGTGAACTTTTGGGAATTGGTTCCTCTTCATCATCAGGAACTTCAACATGTTCAATTTCAGGTTCAATTATTTCTACATCGCTTTCGTCATCTAGAACAGGATCTGTTATTATTTCACCTTCTTCGGGAAATCTCCATCTGCCTGCCGCTGGAAATTCTGTCATTTGTTCTTGTTGTAAGAGCGTTTCAGCAGGCACTTCTCCAGCAAACATGTAATCATGAAAATCCATAGAATTATCATCATTTGTAAGGTTATTTTCATTTTCACGGTACTCAAATTGTTCATAAATATTTTCAGTCTCATCTACAAATTCGTGTGCTCCATATCTTAATTTAAGTTCTTCAATTTGTTCAGGTGTACAGTCAAGTTGTGACGTATCGAGAACATTCCATAAGAAAGAACAAGCTTTAAAATGTATCCAAGGAACGTAATCATCTCCTAGTCTCAGACATTTTTTAACTTCTTTCCTAAAATTGTCCCTCAAGCCTTTCCATTTGGTTTTAACTAGATTTGCTGGAGTAAGACTTGCATTATTCATGGACAATAAACGAGAATTTGTAAATAATTTACTTGGTGATCCGAGAGCGTTAGCAATATCCTCCCAATTGTCTGATACTAAGGGTCTTGTATGATGCAAATAATGGTTTGGATTCCATAATTGTGGACGTTTTCGTACTTCTTCTATCAACCGACTTATCATTGGATTCACTTCTTTTTCCATAAATATTCTTTCATTCATTTTCAGTAACACATTTTATTTGGTGTTTTTTTAAAAATAAATACGAGGAAAATAACAAAATAAAGCTTGATTTATTATTTTTTTTATTTGTCAACACTTCCCTTCAATTAATGTCAAATGCTGTATAACAGTCTACTTGAATGATGTCATATCATACCTACAATTTGATGTCTCGTATTTTTTTTATAATAAAAGTAAAATTGCAATTTTACAGCTTACGGATCTGAAAAACGTATTCAGCGTATATCAAGATACTTGTCATTTTTTTCATATACGGGCATTCGTAAAACGACTCATTTACACTTAATATGTTAAAATGCTTTTCGAAATTTTATTTTTTACAGGACCAAAAACCCATTGAAGCATATCTATTGGATTTCCAAATTGTGCGATATGCCACACCAATCACTGATTTGTGTTATTTCATATTTACTTGCACATCAGCTGAGTTCCGTAAAAAATATCTCGAAGATTTATTGAAGGTGTACCACAAAGTATTGAGTTCATTATTAAAAAAGTAAATTATTTTCTTAATTTAAAATGAATTTGAATTATTTTACGTCAAATTAAACTGCAGACTGGGATCAGACCCTGAAAAGGTATTTCCAGAAAAAGTATTTCGTGAGGATATGAAACGCTTCGGAAAATTCGGATTATTAATGGCTATAATGGTAAATAATGGATTCAACATTCTTTTTAATATTACTAATAATTTTTTTCTCAATAAGCTACTTCCGATCTTTGTTGCCCCATCAAATGAGACACCTGATTTAGAAGAGGCTGCTGTAAAGATGGCAGATGGAGAAGATATAACTCAAATGAATGATGATAAAACCAGTGAAGCTACAATGTTGGCTTACAATAAGAGGATGAAAGATGTTCTCTATGATTCATTTGAATATGGAATGATTTGATGAGGGATTTTTGTTTGAATTTGCATGTTATTATTTTTTTTATCAGTATTTTTTTAATTAATAAATTTTATTGAATTTTCAACGGTTTTAAATAAAATTTGAATATTTTGTTATACTAATATTTGATGTTCCTTGGGAATTCTCGTTTATTTTGTGTATGAATGATCTGTATCTATAGACATATGTATGATATTACACCGGTATAACTGTATTGTGTGTACAAATTTGCTTCATTGAAACAAATAAAAATGTAAACAAATAACTGATAAGAAAAATCAGCTGTTGTGGGATTTTGAGGACTTGGTAAGAACTTTTGAAGATTACCTGACCCCAATTCTTCCTTGAACAAATTGACTTTTGAATCACATTTGAATATTTAGAATAAATGAAATGAACTTTTCCTTTCATTATTAAAATATTGCGTTCAAAAGTAAAATGTGGGCTAGTAAAAAAATTAAATGTTTGAATTGAATATTTTTCAATTCAACTCAAACTTTAAAATATTGATTTCTCGTTATTAGAATTGTGACCCAGTTTGTTCCACTTACAAGCACTTGAAGTAAAAGTCTCATAATTTTGTTTATGTCTAATCAGTGTAAACAAAGATTTTCACATGTGTTATGATGAAAAGTCATTCAAGTGAAGAGAACCCTTTTAAATTTCTCCCTCCTTCTTCATATTCAAACGCATTTCTAGACATAAAATTGAAAAAAAGAAATCAACTCAAGTGCACTTTTTTTCCTTTTCTTTTGTTTATTTTTTTTCAATTTGTGTCATCGCACTACATCCTGCTCTTATCTTCATCGTATTAGAAGAAGTGAGATATCCTAATTATTTTTTCGCAATTTTTTACGTTATTCACCATCTTTGCAATCGAATCAAATTAGAAATAGTAGCTATCATGTCAAACAATAAAACTGAGGATGTTAGTACGAAAAGTGCTGTTGCCGAGGAAAGTTCGTCTAATAAAAAGCTAAAAACATCATCATCTAGTAGTAAAATGAGTGAATATCAGGATTATTCCGAGGTAAGATTTTGACAGAAATTTAAATTAAATTATCAATGTAAAAGTATGAAAAATAAGGTTTGAAGTTTATTTCAAAGGAACATCCACGGAAATTGATTCCGGAACTTTGCAAGCAATTTTATAATTTGGGATGGGTAACTGGCACAGGTGGTGGTATTTCGATTAAATTGGAGTAAGTTTCATTATGTGCTGTGATAAAATTTAATTAATTTTATTATTTAATTCAGTGATGAAATTTATATCGCACCATCTGGAGTACAAAAGGAACGCATTATTCCAGAAGATTTATTTGTAAGAGGATTTTCTGATATTTTGCAAAATTTATAATCAATTTAGGATTTTTTCCTTTAAACAGATTCAAAATATGGACGGTGATGACATTCAAACACCTCCAGATTACAAGAAATTGAGTAAAAGTCAATGCACACCACTCTTCATGGTTGCCTATCGTGAACGGAATGCTGGTGCTGTAATTCATACGCATTCTCCAGCAGCTGTTCTCGCAACATTATTGTGGCCAGGTAAAGAATTTCGCTGCACACATCTCGAAATGATCAAGGGCATTTATGACTATGAACTTGGACGGCATTTGCGTTACGATGAGGAACTTGTTGTGCCAATTATTGAAAATACATGTTTTGAACGGGATTTGGAAGAGTCATTGAAAGCTGCAATTGATGAATATCCTGGGACAAGTGCTGTTCTCGTAAGGCGTCATGGAATTTATGTATGGGGTGATACATGGCAAAAAGCAAAAACGCAGTGAGTTTATTGAGAAAAGTTTTTATAATAAAAACATTAAAAATAATCTACTTTTGACAGAACCGAATGCTATGATTATTTGATGTCATTGGCAGTTGAGATGAATAAATTTGGATTGGATGCTGGAAAAGCTCCAAGACCCCCAAAAAGTGCAAAATGATATAGGAATTAGGATTTGATATAAAAAATATTATGAAATTCCAATATTAAATGAAATTAAAATGAAATTCAACTCAATCAAAGAATATTTTGATATTTTTTATTTATGACATACAAAACATTTGAGATTCTGACCACTGGATGAATTTGAAAAGTCTTTTCCAACTTGATTGAATCCGCAATTTCGGAAAATTTTGATAAAAAATCGTCTTATTAAAAGAAATTAGTTTTTGGAAATTTTTTAAAAAATCTGTCTTATTGAAAACTTTAAAAAAACATCTCTGGAGCTCGAAACTTGACTTAAAATCTTTGAGTCAAAGCTAATGAGTTCTTTTTTATGAGCTCCACTATCCAACAAAATAAATCTGCAATCATAGAAAATTTTGATCTCGCTCCAATACACTATTCCAGAGCAGTAGCGGATTGGCCATGTGAGCAATCTGGCAAATGCCAGAAAGGCCGTAGTCCACAATAGGACTCTTTGAGACCGCGGTGGTGCCCTTGTAGAACCTAACCTAACCTAAGGCCGTAGTCAATCGTCTTGCAAAAGTTAAGTTAAGCGAAAATTTTAAAGAAAATCATACAGAATGCCAGGACCGTTTAAAATTTTCAATCCGCTCCTGTTCCAGAGTTATGGACCTAAATGTGTGACACAGTGCCAGAGTGACGGCTGTAATATTGCATTTTTCTTACAAAAGACACTAAAAACCCCCATTTTATAAAAGAAAATATTTTCGCACCTTGAATTCAATTTCTTTCAAAATTAACGGTTTTCAGCATACAAATTTTACCACTCATTTTCTTCCTTGAAACATTTTGTATGTAGCTACAACTAAACAGAGCATGATTCGTTTAATTCAATGCGGTATGTTTATGGTAAGTATACACAGCAGCATCCTCTCAAATTGCCAGCTGTTCACTTCAATCTGATAACTAGCATGATGAAGGAAAATGAACAATTTTCATCTCATTCGAGATTGTCGTGGCACAACACTACACAGAATTGTAATTTTTTTTTGTTTAATGTTTAAATCCATGGCTAGACGAAAATTCATGCTATGTATCGTATACACTTGAGATGAGATCTGCCTCTCATTTACTCCATATATGAGGATATTTAATATCAAAATACACATTACACACAGTGACTACAAAAAAAAAACGATTTACAAGCAGACTAAAACAGTCTAAGCACATCCTTGGCATTGTATATCGTACCGTTGTCGGTTTTAGAGGTATTTGTTTAAATAAAAATATACAGAAAATTAACTTTTTTTTTAAATATTCTTCACCCTCGTGCACATACAAATTTTCTAGGCAACAACTGTTACACTAATAATGAAAGAGTAAAAGAACAGTGATAATAACAATAAATATAGAAAAATAACGAGACACAGCTGTTTTTCTACATGCAATTTTATCGACACACAATCAAAGTGCAGATAAAATAGTGAAATTAATTCAATTCAAAAGATAAAAGGAGAAAATTGAAAGTGTTTTGAAGAAAATAATATAACGAGTCATTTGATTAGTCTAATTTGTTTTGTAAATATTTATGTTTCATATATTCGAGAGAGTTCACAAACAAAAGTTTACCATAAAATAAATGAGAAAACTTTTGATGCAAGAACGTTAATGAGAAAATTATTCCTTGAAAAAAATAAATAAACAGAAACTTGTTGAGAAAATCGTGTTTATTTTTTTTCCTTTTAATATTAGAATTGTTTTTTGCCCAAATTGAAAAATAAATTCTCGGAAATCTGTATGTAACTTTTTTTTCTCTTTTTTTATTATTAATTAAAGCAAATTTTTTTCTAGATTAAATTTATTCAAGGACACAATAACATCAATTTTTTGTTATTCGTATGAAAGTGATAAAATTTTATGCAAATTATTAAAAGGTTACAGTTATTTTTAGTATTTTCATCATTTGTGGCGAATATCAACCCTTGTAAATTGAATGCCATTCAGTGAAACACAAGGTGAGAAGCACATTACTTTTTTTTATATTTATTTTAAGATTTTTTTTGAGTTAAATTGAATCAAAAATTCTTTTTTTTTTTAAGAATAACAATTCCTACGTGTAATCTAGACAATTGAGAATTTCTTAATTTTTTTTTGCAGCAAAAAATTTTTTTCACTCATTTTTTTCTCATGAAAAATTATACATAAAAGGATGAAAAAAATAACCGATGTTATAGGTCTTTAAATACAAACCATTGTATTGCAAAGTAAAATTAACGTAAAAAAAAAGTTGTAGAAAAGTGTAGAGAAAAAAACAGAAGGCGTCTTAATGCCTATAAAATTTACGATATTGAGGTCAAATGATTCATGTCAAATAGAAATTATACTGTTATTTAATGTTAAAAAGGTCGTATGAATATCAAAAATGTATATTTTCATTTTTTTTTGTTGAACTTTAAGAAGAACATAAAATCAAGTGAGCTGAAAAAAATTACATGATAATTAATCATAAGGCATTAATCAGTCATCAATTCATGAAGCATCTCTCTGCTAAATGGATTGAAAAATATCATGAATATTCGTCAACAATATCTATTTAGACAAATTTTTTTTTTGTAAAATTTGATTTTTTAATGGCGGCGACAAATGAATTCCAAAGTTTTGTCAGATAACTTTTGTAAAAAGTAAAAAAGAAAAGAGGAAAAAAAATTTTTTTTCTCAATTGAATTCCATTGAAAACTTCATGTTTCTTTTTAAGGGCATACCATTTGCGCACTTTTGGGCGGGACAATCCCGTTTTTTGAATCAATGTCCCGATTCGCGATTTGTCCAGGTTTTTAACATTAAAAAACATTATTTACAGGAAAGTTCAACCTTAGTTTCACAAAACTTTCCTGAAAAATTTTCCAAGGAAAAAGTCGTTGATGACTATGTAGATCGTCTTATATCTTGTTTTCGATTGGACACTCCAGAGGGCGCTGAGATTTGACTTTATGATTTACATGAAGGAAAAAGTTGAAAAATGGCAAAAAATAGACATTCAGGGTTCGTTCATGACACTGCGAGGGTGTCAAGACATGTCGTTAAGCTCCTTGGGGTCCAAAAATGTCTTCCTAGAGGCTTACAAGATCGCTGATAACTTCAGTCTAGTAAAAAATGAATAGTTTTTAACTGTCCCGCTTTTTTCTTTAAAATCCCAATTTTTTATTTCACTAGTCCCGATTTTTCATCAAATGTGCCTGTTATGCCTATTCTTTAGAAAATTTAAATACTTTTAATGAATGTATAATAAACGTATTTGTGGCAATTTTACGATGATTTCTTTGTAATACACTGTGTTTAAATTTCCTACGAATAAAAATATATCCTATGAATTATTAAGGCGTTTCCTTGTCTGAATGATACTGATTAGATAAGGTTGTTAGTTTAGTACACGGTTAGAAGAAAACGTGCCGCAACTGCTCCGGCACTACTTTTTATGAAATTTTTGTCTTAAAATTCAGATTTTTATTGAAATAAATTGAAATAGAAAGTTGAAGTAAAATTAATAAACTCGAAATTTTTAATTTTTTTTTTTGAAAAAATACGAAATCATGGGGTTTTTCAAAAAATAATATTTTTTCTCGAAAAAAGTATGAGCTAATTATCAAAATCTTAGTTTTAAGAGAGGCACTAAATGCGGCACTCCAGCGGCACGTTTTCTTCTAACCGTGTAACCAAGAGTTGTGCTTGGTCAAGGTGAGCACAATAGGACTCATTGAGACTGCGGCAGTGCCCTTGTAAAACCTAACCTAACCTAATCCATTTAGATACGGATTAAAAAAGGGGAAACTTAAATAAGGCAACGCTTTATTAATTTGTTGGACTTTTGCTTTTTTGTATAAGTAATATAAAAAAAAAATTCCATGTTTACTAAGTGCAATAAAAATTTAATACAGTCAAGTCTCCATATAGCTCCAAAAATTAGCTGTACGTAATTATTCTTTATAATGAAAAGTCAATTTCTATAGAAACTGTAGATCCACAGAAACTGTCTTGTCGCTATATAGAATTATTACGTACAGCTTATTTTTCACTATATGGAGACTTGACTGTAGAATTCAATTTTAAATCAAAAAACTTTATCGAAGTAAACAAAATTTATGAATTAAAAATTATCAAAGAAAGTTTTAACCTTTCTTTTAATGTTTAACTTTAGGAGCACAATTGAACTTATGTAGATTACAAACGTTGTAAAATTCTACAACTTTTCGAAAAATCTTTTTGTTAAGTTTTAATGTAGATTATTATTTTCACAATAACAAATTTAACAAAATAATATTATATTTTTTTTGTTATTTTTTTAACAAAAATTTATTTATTTATACAATCACACTTATTATTATGCTGATTCAACAATAAAAATACTTATTATAATAAAAAAAAAAAAGTTTTTTTTGTGCATTTAATGCACAATTTCTCTTGAAGTGCAAAATTGAAGCACGTTTACATTATTTAGTTCAACATCTTAAAAGCAGTCTTTTCAATTGCTTTTCAAACGAAAAAATTCAATTTATTTGATTACAAATCATTTTCTTTCATATTTATTTTGATTTTTTTCTTATTTGTGTTCAAATATCAGATAAAAGGTGGATTTTGGAATGAAATTCAAGAAATATAAAAGATGGGAGGAGATTGAATTAAACATATTGTATAACATTCATAAGTTTAATAATTTAGATGTGAAAATATGTTATTTTACAACCAAACGATAATTTCCTGGTTGGATCGGTCGATTATCAATTCTTTTATTGCACATTCATTGTTGAACTAGGTCATGTAAGATTTTATTTTGTACGATTCTTCGATTACCTTTCTATCTTTTTTCACTGTATTTTATTTTATTTTAATGCTTGCTGAATTTGATCGATTGATTGATATCAAAGGGATTTAAAAATGAATCAGATGTTTTTACCACTGAGCAATAATCAGTCAATTTTAATTCAGATAAGGTTACAATGCGTATGTAGGACTTAAGGAAATCAATCAAAATATTTTTTTTAACAAATAAAATAATTCGAAAAAACATTAACGTTTTCGGTTCGCCTGTGTTACACTCGCCAGTCATTGAAAAATGTCGCCAATCATTAGAAAAATTTCTCAAATCATTCAAAAAATGTCGCGAGATGTCGCCAATCATTAGAAAAATGTCGCTAGCCATTGAAAAATGTCGCCAATCATTGAAAAAATGACGCCAATCATTAGAAAAACGTCGTTCATCATTGAAAAAATACCGTCAATCACTAAAAAAGCCAAAAAATCGCAATCATCTCAAAGTACATTAAACATAAAGTTTTAAAGAGTATTAAATAATAAAAATAATAATAAATTTCAAACCACTAATTCACAAATTTCGATTTTAAAACCATTAATTATCTCCAATTCAAAAATGTTATTAAATGCAATTAACCTCAATTTCATATTTTAAACCGAGATATTTCCTAAAAATAATTTAATTGGTGTGTTTAAATTTCAAATTGACATCACTAATTGGATTTTCAAAATTTTGGTTTGTTCCGTTGTCTAGGAATCGAATCGATAATTTAAAATTCAAATTCAAGAGATACAATATTTGCAAACATTATAAATGCAAATCTGTGAAATTGGAGATTCACTTATAAAAAAAATATATGGGGAAGTTGATAAATTTGTTAAGGAAGTACTAAATAATTGGCATTAAAAATTACAGTAATTTATATATTCAACATTTCAGAACAAACCTGATTTTTTTATTATAAATCTAAAAAATTTTTCCCATACTTTTCTTTATCTTTCATAAGATTGAGAAAATTAATGTTCAGATCATGTTTCAAGCACTTTTTCTTGTCATTTTCAAATACAAACAATATTTAATTCAATGTCTCTCTGGATAGTTTGATTTAAAAAAAAAATATTCTACAAGTTTACATAAGTCGTACATTTTATGATGTTTACTTTTAATATAACAAGACGAATGAGACAAAATTAAATAAATATTTTCCTTTTAAAAACCAGAGAATGATAAATATTTGCCTCTATAAAATAAAAAGAGAAAATTATGTAAAATGGAAAATTTCAAACTCAAAATGAAAGATACCTTTTAACATTTCTTAAATGTATAAAAAAAAATCATTTAATGAAAATTCTATTTGTTGTCCTTCAAGAATCCCACATTGTCTGAAAATAAAATGATAGTCTCTTGAGAACTAGAGAAAAAAAAATCATCACGTAACACAATTGAAAACGTAATGCATGGAAATGTGTCACAACGTTTATTTAAGGTTTCATTTATAAAATGTGATGAATGTTCATTTATGATAAAATATGATCGTCAAGTCAAATACATTAACGGAATGGAAATGAAATAAAATTGTTTTAGTATAACAAAAAAATTACATTCACTTGATGAGTTTGAACCTAAAAGAGCATTGTAGGATGCCCACCAGAGTCCATAAGACCTTTGCAAAACAGATCAAATAAGAATTTTGAATAAATATTTTTTATTTGTATAACGTATTTGTATAAAGCATAAATTTAACTTGTCACCAGTTACCAATAAAGTTTTGAAAAATAAAAACCAGCACAATGTCCTCAAAAAAAGATAAAATGTTATCCACATGAAATTTTCTTTTTGAAAACAGCATTTCATATGAACAGACTAAAAATAGATGAAACACATTTTGAATATATGATATGTAAATATATATATTTTTTATTATGTTTTGTGGCCCAAATATTAAAGAAAGAGAAAGGACATTACTGTTAACATACGAGTTGTATATTTTAATGTAATATGAATTGATGGAACGTGCTTTGCTAGCTCATTATCATTTATCTTGTTTATTTATTACCAAATCATGGTCTTCTTTTTTCTTCGTTTTACAATCAGAATATTAAATAGACTACTAGAAATATTTCTTATTTCTTTTGATTTTTCTGTAAGAAGAAAAATTTTGTTTATTTTTTTGTAAAATACCAGGCGTTTTCACAATTTACTCATGAATTGATGATAGCCAATTAGTTTAAATAAAAAATTATTCAATAAAGTTTTTGTATTTTTTTTGTTTCTTTCTCTACTATTTTTACTCTTTGTTAAAATATACAAACGAGTGACAACTCAGTCATAAAAAAACATCAAATCAAGTGCATCCTTTATTATAATAATAACATTGTCTATTATTCTTTTGATCGTCGTTGTAGAATATTATCATGTAAATTGTTATTTAAATTTTTTACTATTGAAATGAAAATAAAGGAATAGAATTATCTTTTGTATCATGGGGTAATACAATTTCATTTTTTTACATTCATGAGATAGTTATAAAATGAGTAGCAATTGTAACAAGATAATGTCTAGTCAATGTAATTTAACTTTGTTTCTAAAAAGCCCAAAATGTCTGGTTTTTTTCGAACGACTACTCGGGTAACCAATTGCCATGAATCACACTAAAAGTGTCTGCAGAGGTGAAGGATGGATTCTTTACAGCTATCCTAACTTCGGATACGTCATCGACAAACCTTGAATGGCTTCTGAAGTTATCAGTTGATATAACGATAAGCATCTACCAAAATGTATTCGCTGAGCACACGCATTGGAAATTGGTCTAATGACACGGCCTTCATTCTGATAGATATAGCAGATAATTAAATTGAACTACCTTTAACGCTCCAGCTGAGTTCATCTTTCACGTCAGCAGATACCTTTAGCGTGATTCACGGGATTGACATGCAAGCGAGAGAAATAGACTCACAGGGCCGTATCAGTGCAACCAAGACCGCAGTCCCAACAACGCAAGTCGAATCAGCTTGTTCGATTTGAAACTTGTCACAATGCATTTTTGCTGAAATCCGATGAATGACACTAAAAGTGTTGAAGAGGTGAAGGATGGACTAATTACAGCTTTCCAAACTTTGGCTATGTCATCGACAAACCTTGAACGGTTGCTCGGGTAACCAATCGCCATCGCGACTTCCAAAATGTATTCGCTGAGCACACGCAATGGAAATTTTGTACGGCTTCTCAAACCTCTATTTTGAAATGTTTTGAAACATTCAACGATAATTATTAAAATTAAACCTTAATTATATTCAGTGAAACGAGTCCCATCTAAATGCACTTTTCTAAACCGTTCAAAAATAAGTTCGACGTCAAAAATGAGTTCTCGCTATTTATGTTGATGTTCCCGGAAAGTTCATTGTTTGTTCTCCCTGTTCAAGCTGAAAATGAATTGATATTGCTCTTGAATTGATATTGATTGAAAATAATAATCCATCATGCTAACACAAATATTTCACATAAATTTTTAAAATGTCTACCTAGAAAGGTAAATTGTGATAAATGAGTCGGAATGTAAAAAAAAATTCAAAATATTCAGACTATTGGTATGTATTTTGAAATTCTCTCTAGAAGAAATGAAGACCAAGAATTTTTATATTTTCTCAATAAATAAACCAGCAAAAATTGTAAAATATTTAAAAAGTAACTTATTTTTCTTAAATGAGAGAAAACTTAAAAATATTTGAAAAATAAAACTTTTCATCTTGAGAAAAGTTCATCATTTTCTATTTCAATTAAATGAAGTTGTGACAAAAGTTTATTTTTCTCTCGTTATTACGATTTTTCTTATGGTATAAAAACTTTTTTAAAGAAAATTACACAATTTACTCTAGAAAAGTCACATTGTGGTAAAACAATTTAATTAAGTAGAACAAAGATACAATTTCTATAAACTATTGTTTGAATTTAATTCATTGCTTTGTTTTTCAAACAAAAGGTTTCTCATAATATAAAACTTCAATAACAAATTGAATTTAATTTTTTATGAAAATTATTGCAATTAAATGAAATATCTGAAGGTTACCCCCAAGGCATTTTTTTTTATTGAAAATGATCTCAAAAATGGACGATTATGATAATGAGGTGAGCTTCAAGTATGAGCGCTGATGTAAAAGTAAAAATTTAATATTAATTGCATAGTTTTGGGGTTTATTCACATTAAAATCTGCTTAAAACGCTTTTATTTTGATCAAAAGAAATAACATTGAACTTAAAATAAGGTTTTATGTTGAAGAAAAATAAACTTTATTCAAGTAAAGTAATTTCTTGGCGTCTGAAAAGTTTTGTTGAAATTGATTGCATACTTTAAGGAAATTTTTAAAGAAATAATGTTTTAAATTTACATTTTTCTTTTTTAAATTAATTCAATATTAAGTAAATTCATTTTTTTTCTTAGTTAACTTAACTTGTGAATTCAGAAAAACATAAAATACTTACTTCATAAATCTTTATTTATTTGACAAACTTGTTTTTCTTTCTGACAAATAACAAGACAAGTTGCAAGTATGTGATCAATTTAGTCTTGTGTACACACATTTTATTTTTCATTTTGCGCATAACACTATGAAAAAAAACACAAACTTTGTAATTTTTCATTTATTTTCCTTCTTTTAATAGTAACTAAAAATTCATCACCGAATCATATGACTTTGATATGAAGTCATTTCTTGAAATCAGTTCTTGTTTAAACACAAGTATGACAGTGTTTTGAAAGGATTTATATAACGTTTAACTACAATTTCTAAGAATGCATGTATGATGCAATTGTGACAAAGTCTTGTAATGTTTGTGAGCTGTTAATTCAAGTGAAACTTCATACATGTAAAAGTTTTATTTTATTTTGCATCCTTGATTATGCGTTTTGTGTAGACAGAAAAATTTACATATTTCTAGAAAATTTTTTATTCCTTTAAGTAAAGGAGTATAATGAGTATAAGTATAATGAAAGTTTGTTTTTAAATTTGTGGCAATCAACATTTTTGCAGACTTTTCAAACAAAATGATCTGATTTTTATGTGAGAAAAACAAAATTTAAGGAACATACTGAAAAGATTATTTTACAATGAAGGTCATAAAAATATTAAATATTTCTTCTATTTCATATATAATATTGGTTCTAACAAAAAGGAATATAAGACAATATCTTCATCGAAAAAGCAATTTTATTTTCTTATTTATCCTCTTATTAAATCCTCTCATTTTCTTTCTTAATTCCCTTTATTGTTTTTTTTTCTCTTTTATCTTTTGATTCATGGTAAGCTCATAGCCAGCTCTTCAACGTAAACTTGTAATGTAAAAAAAATGTAGAACACGAGTACATTTCTATAAAAAAATAGATTGAAATATTCGGCTACTCGCGAATTTTCTCGCGATTGGCGACCTTTGTCGTGATTGCGACTTTTTTGTGATTTGTGATTGGCGACTTTTTTGTGATTGGCTTTAACGGACGGGCTTAAGAGTCCTTCTGATAAAAGGAGGGTTAAAAGACAATAAAAAAAATAAAAGTGAAGTCACGCTTCCTTACCATAAAGCTGTGAAATTCAAGCATAGAATTTTAATTGGAAATTAAATTTTTTTGCTTTAAAAAAAAGAAATTTCCAACAAAACCATACGTGATTTCAAATATAATGAAAAATTAACACAATTCCATTTAATTTGAAAAATGGAAAATAATTGCACAATTTTATCATACAAATGTCAATTTTCTTTTGTGTCATTGTTTAATTTGTGTTATTTATTCAAAAAACACAATTCGCTTATGAAAATCATTGTTTTTGTAACATTTTGAACTGAATGACATAAATTTCGTATACATTTTGAACAATAATATTTTTTTTTAGATTAAACGTTATAATAATTAATGGCCAAAATATTTTTTTTTCATTCATTGCGTAGATTCAAGTTTAACAACCAAAATCAGATAAAAATAGAATTGAAGCAAAACAACAACAGCATAAAAATAAATAAAATCAGAAAAAATGCCTGTGGGTGGAAGAGTTGCTGGTAAAGTTGGGTATTCGAGCAACTATGGAAATGGTGAGATAATGCTTTTTTTTAACAATTATGTAGATTTATTGCGAAAAAAATAGAATTTTTAGTCAATTAATTTTTATTTGTATTATTTTATCACTGAAATGAGAAAATTTACGTTAAACTCGTGAAAAAATGAATGCAGAAACCGCCCTTAACTTTTCTTCTACAATGTTAAGGATAAAATAAATTCATTTTGTTTTTCATTATATTTATTTTTTGTATTACAAAATTCAAGGTCAATCATATGCCGGTATAAATGAAGAAATTGTTTGGGCCAGCATTGGAATGGCAATATTAATTTTCATCCTATTAGCAATGGCCTTGTGTTATGTTGCACGAGAAAAGTGTCAAAAGCGACGAGAATATTACATTACAGCGTAGCTGATTCATCTTCTGCCAACTGGAAATTTACGTGAAAGCAGTAACAACAACAATGAAAGACGTAATTTTGGTATGACATCAGGTTTGATGCCACTCATACCAAGACAAAATCAGATATTTCAAGCACATTTTTTTATGCCAGTCGATCCGGAATTGGTTACAGTTAGAGCATGGAGATAAATTTTTGAAGAAAACTTATGTAAGAAAATGTCCTTAAAAATTATAAAAGTTAACATTAAAATGTAATAAAATTTCTAAACAAATATTTTTATAAATGTTGAAGCTTTGATTAGTGAATTAAAAAATAGTGCAATTACACACAGTGCAAAATTGAATTTTTATTATCTCACTTTAAATTTGAAAGATGATTCACCTTACGATGATGATCAATTATTTGTATTTTTTTCTAAAATAAATACAATTACCTTATTTTCACATAAGACTTTAATCAAAATGACTTTGCAAAAAAATAACAAAATAGAATATTTATTTTGAATTATCGCCAGACAGAAAGTTAAACCAACATTATTTTTGTTATTATTGTAAATCTTGAGAGAGAAAAAAAATGTAAACACACTTACTCAAACACCAAATAGGAAAGAATGAACATAAAGTTCAAATGAAACTCAAATAAAAATAAATATTTATAAAGAATGATAAATAAAATAAAAATAAATATCGTAAACAGATAAATAATGTCTTAATATGAGTAAGATTCGAAGTGTGTGCTGAATAATAAACAAGAAATAACGAGGAAATTACCCATTCCAATAAAAAAGATAAGTTTCATTCAATGAATTCGCCAAGATCAGATAATTGGGAGGGTGATTTTGAAAAAATATTGTTCCTTTAAAAAAAAAATACAAATAAATTGTTAAGAAAAATGTCATAAATGTTGAAAAAATACAATAAATGTAACTCTTTTTAAAGTTATCTGCGATTTTTATACAATTTTTATTGTGAATTACATCATGTAATGTAACACTGTAAAATGAAAATGTCTCGCAGTGTGAAGTAATTCATTCCGAAACGACACTTATTTTACTCCGGCGTTAGTTGTCGGATTTTTCCAATTTACAGTGTACAATGTACATGATGAAGAGCACTTATTATTTTATTTTACATTAAACAGAAATTTTGTGCCAAAAAAGTTTTTTTTTATTACTTTTATTTTACCAAGAATAGCAAAAAAAAAATATATTTTTATTGTTATACTGCACATTTTAAGTAAAAAATACGCTTTTTATCATCATTATATAATATTAACACAAAACAAAACGCACCGATAACTGTTAAAATGTTTACATACAAAATTAATCCTTTGATTCCATTTTTTTTTATTACGACACTTTTTGCATTAAAATTTACGTTCAGCGGAATCAAAGGGGAAAAAAATTGAAACAATTATAATTGTCGTCCAAATTATCATTACAAATATTATTAAATATAATATGCAATATGATAGATAAAAAATTATATAACTGAAAAATTTACTGATGTTACTATAAAATAAATGAAAATAAATTATTACTGTACTTGAAATGAAGAAAAGAGTATCTATGTAAATTTTCAGAATTTTTTTGAGAATTCGATTCTACTAAGTTCAGATGTTAGTGGTTTCCATAATACTGGTTCTTCAATCATTAGAGATTCTCTCACGTTCTTCGTTGTTGGTCGTTTCATTCCACCTCTGGGGAGAAATATAAATAAAATTTCGGATGCCTTTATTTTTTGCTATATATTTGTACACTGGTTCTTTATGCCATTTTAAGCATCAGTGCAAAAAAAAAAAATTTTCCGTACACACGTTCTCGAGATATCGCGCTTTAAAATTTCGCGAATGGCGCACGCGGCCATTTTTTGACTTGTGATATCTCGCGAACCACAAAACGCAGAATAAATTCTAAATATGTTTTGGAAAGATATGAAGGATATCTTTAATAATTTTTTAAAATATTTTTAAAAAAATATTGATTTCATAATTAAATTTCAATTTAAAACTCTATTTTTCCATTTTCTGGTAGTTGGACGTGATAAATTTTTATTTTTTTAAAAATATAATAAAAAATTAATAAAGATATCCTTCATATCTTTCCAAAACATATTTAGAATTTTTTCTGCGTTTTGTGGTTCGCGAGATATCACAAGTCAAAAAATGGCCGCGCGCGCCATTCGCGAAATTTCAAAGCGCGATATCTCGAGAACGTGTGTACGGAAAAAATTTTTTTTTGCACTGATGCTTAGAATGTTATGATGAACCAGTGTACAAATTTATAGCAAAAAATAAAGGCATCCGAAATTTTATTTATATTTCTCCCCCTCTGTATGAAAGAATACAGATAGGTTTGAACGTCGTTGAAAACTGGTGTAACAGACATAGCCTAACTGTTCACCCTGAAAAACCGCGCTTGGTACTTTTTACTAAAAAGCGTAAGTTGGAAAACATTAGTTGTCCAACTCTTTTCGGTGTGCCTATTGATACTTCTAGTACTATGAATCTTCAAGTCTTAGGTACCACCCTAGATAAAAGACTTTATTTTATTCCTCATGTAACTCAATGCTGCAAAACTGCCCCTGGTTTGTTTTGGCAGTGTGAACGAGCCTATGGTGCCTCTTGGGGTCTAAAACCACAGTGGTTAAATGGTTTTACGCTGCTGTAGTGCGTCCTTCGGCTGTCTTTTCTTGTCATGTTCGGTGGTGAAATGCCAGTACTGGGGAAATCAGAGAAGAGCTGTACAAGCTACAAAGCTGGTTAGCCATTAGAACTGCTATGAGAACCACTCTTACCGATTCTTTGCTTCTCAAGTTACCTCCTCTTCACATCTTTATGCAGTCCGAGGCCTTGAGAAATTTGTATAGACTTAAAAGAACTAATGCTCTGAGTTCAAGACTGGCTCCGGATGGATAATCGAACATTAATTACTCATAATTACCCTCTTAATCTGCGTTGGAGGCTTTTTTGTATGTAACTCAAATCGCTCGGAAATTTTAATTTTCTGACTCCCTTGCTTTTCTGTCTTCAATTTCATTGCCCTCTTGGTAACTGTGTCCAGGAGCTCAAATAATTTTCATTCTATTCTTTATTGAAAATTAGTAGATAAGGCATCACTTATTTCGAATTATTTTTGTTAAATCAACAATTTTTTTTTTAAATTTAAGGAAACCATAATCCATAGCAAAGGTAAATGAAATTCTTATTTATATTTGTCACACTTTTTCTCCTCATAATAACAATAAAAGAAAAAAAAAATAATAAACGAGGTAAGTAATGCAAATATAATGGAGTCAAATTAGTGTCATCAAGGGAGATGAAATGCCACACACACACACACACAAGCAATAAATGTACATGGTTTATAAAATTTACTCTTTGTTTTATTATAGAATCAAGCGAACATTTCCTACAGACAGGAAAAAAAATTAAAGGTGTGGTAGGTTTTTTTAATTCAATCAAACACAATAAAAACAGCTAGTTTATTGACATGCAAATAAATGTGAGCCAATTGTGAAATTGTATCTAGAATCTAGAAAATTGTGGTCATTTTAATTTTAATTTGCTTAATCAATTGTCATTGTTTTATTAACTGTCCTGGATTAAAGGAGGATATTTGTTCAAGTTACGATTAGTGGACTGTAAAAATAAAAATAAAAAATATACAAATTATAGTAAAAGAAAAAAAAAATTATTGAAATTATTGATCAATGTCACACTGTGCACTGATGCCGAAAATAATTTTATTGATGATTTTCATTATCATTTGTTGTCACGGACTTCCATTACCATCATCTTCAACAGAGATAACAAATGATTATGACAATTTTACTACAACAATAAGAGTGAATGAAAGTGAAATTAATTATGAAACCGAGATAACATCAAACTTTGAATCAACAACTATGCAGACAAATATTTCGGAATTCATCAATTTTGATTTTACTTCTGAAAGTGCGAAAAATATTTCAGATATTGTTGAATTAGATGAAAATATGATAGAGTTACTGCCACTTCCAGAGAAACTTATTTTAAATGAAACAAAAGAAAATGGAAAATGTGTAACAAGGATAAGTAATTTTCAATTTGTCAAGCAGAATATAACGGAAATCCATGAAAAGTTGAGAAATATGGAGAAAGTTAATGCAAAAATTGGTTCTGATATGGCTTGGCTACGTGTAGCAAATATTTGCAGTGCTGTTCTGTGTGCCTCGTGTATAGCTCCAGTTTTAGTTATTTTATGTCGATTAAAAATACCACCTTCGATTTAATTTTAAAAGAAAAAAAGTATTAAAATTTTATTTGTATTGAAATATTTCTTTAATAAATTCATTTTTATTTTCCACAATTGACATTGAAATACTTTAAAGCCACTTTTTCAATTACGATGACCTCTTCGTCTGCATTGTGTAGTTGAGAAACATCTCACACAAAAGAAATATATCACTTCAACAAAACTTAAAATACTTACACCCATAAACAGGCCCAAGATACCACCACAATTGGCAATAAAATCTGTTAATCCATACAATTCAGATCGTTTCATTGCAATAAATTCCGCTTCTTTAAACTGTACAATTAATTTTGAAAATTTAACATCATTTACCGTTACATCGGTATTTTCTGCATCAGAATCATTTGAAATTTCTTTGCTAGCTAACAATATTCCCGAATGATTTTCCACTAATTTCACAGCTCTTATATCTGCTTCATACATCACCGTTTTACATGCTGCCATGCAATTACATCCAAATACTGCTTGTTCTTTGCTATTCTTAATTTGCGATGGATCTGGTGATTCATGTGTAAATGAAGCCACGGCAATTTCAATATTAAAAAGTCTATAACTTGTTTTGGTCATACAATGATAATCTTTAAGACCACAAATTGGTTTGCATGCATCTTTTTCCCGTGGGAGCCAAAATGGCGTGCAACCACATTTGGCGACCGTTATATTGGCCAAACACTCGATTTCACAATTGCGCTTTGAATAAATACGAAAATAGCGCAATTTTTTCTCTGAATTAAAATAACATCGACGTTGTTTTGCTGTATAGGCAGTTTTGATGTTTTCTGATGCAAGAACGACACGAGGACGAACGGATAATGTAACAATTTGGTCGATATCCATGTCATATGATTGATGTTGATTTGATGGAATTTCATAGGGGTTGTGCAGGAAAATTTTATATCGTTCACCGGTTCCTTGGCAATAACGCGATACATCACTCGAGTTAGATGCGACTTTGATGGAGAGTTTTTGTCCTACTGTATAAGCTCGTAACGGATCTTTACAAAAAGTTAAGCCATATTCGTATTCATCTGAATCCATCGGCTTGCTTACTTCAAGTGACCAATTCGGTTTAATTTTTTCAGTCCGATCCACAATTCGAAGCGCACTAAAATTTAATGTAAATAAAAATTAAATTAAAAAAAAAAAACATTTTTAGTGCATTTCGTAAGAAAAAATGCACTATTACAGACGGTTTGTCCGCCGTCCGTTTGTCTGATACATCCATAACTCCGGAATGGTCTATCGGAGCGAGGTCGGGTTTTTTTTTATTAGACAGAGGAGGTCTTAAGGATGATTTTAAACTCATTAGTTTTGAGATTGGGCTCATGGATTGGGCTCCAGAGCCTCCGAAGCCTGAAAAACCGTTTAAAACGGTCAAAATTTTAAAAATATTTATAATTTGTTTTGTTGGGTGGAGAATTTACTAAAATGAATTTTAACTTAATGGCTCTGAGATCAGGCTCAGGAATTGGGCTCAGTAATTGGGCTCAAGGATTAGGCTCCAGAGCCTGAAAATGGTCAAAAGCCCAAAATGTCCGATTTTCTCAAATATTTTTTTTAAATTTTCAAAATGGCGGAAAATTTTCAACATGGCCGTTATTTTCAAAATTACCGTTATTTTTAAAATGACCGTTATTTTTAAAGTGACCGTTATTTTTAAAATGACCGTTATTTTCAAAATGACGGTTATTTTCAAAATGGTGGTATAAGTATTAAAATTAAAACTTAATTTTATTCAATCAAACGAGTCCCATCGAAATGCACTTTTCTAAACCGCCCAGTGGTTAGAATTTCCCATTTTTTACTTACGTTCCCTCATTCAACATCTCATCCTTTGGCAACAAATTAAATGTATGACACACACCATCTTCCGTTAAAATCATGGACAACACTTCACTACATTTCCAATGATCGGGTGTCATCATGCCACCACATTGCAAAAATGTCTCCGAAAAATCAGGTGCAAGTTTTTCCAACAATTTTTGATCTAACAAACTTTCATGATTTGCAAATTCTCCCACAATTTTCATCATATCCTTGCGAGATCCATCCTTGATACATGTTTGGGCCATTAATTCAAATGCCTTAATTGCATCAACTGAATAATTATTTTCCAGTGCGTTTAAACCATCTCGCAATACATTTGTATAAATTGGATCATAATCAAATAGCGATCGTTGAACTTTAATTTGTTTGCATATTGTGACTGCTGGAAAAGGAATCTGTACAAATGTAGTGTGATAATGAAAATAGTAATAAAAAAAATGAAATTAATCAGATGTAATTTATTAAAAGATTTTAGCAATGGAAAATTTTTGCTTTTTTTGATGCAAAATTAATCGATTCATTGACCTTGAACATGATAAAGCCAAATTAAAGTGCCCCGTGGTGAAAATGGATAAGAAAAAATTTTAAATTAACCGGATACTCAGCTTCAATGCTCTCTTGGATCGTTATATGAAGAGGGTTTAATGGTGTCATTTAACACGTGTGAGTGATTTGGGTGAAATTCACGAATTTTTGAAAAAAAAATATTGATTCACGAATTTTTAACCTTTAAGAGCCTTGTCTGAATAACATCCTTGCAACCCCTCTGGTATTTTACAAGAATTTAGTGTGTTGCTCAATGATCTTAATGATTTTATTCATCTAATTGGTCAATTATTTACCACATTTGACATATGTTTACTTTGAATTTAATTATAATTTAATTTAATTATTAAATTAATTGTCCATCATACAAATATTTGGTGGGATGACAAGTTTTAGGGATGGGTTAGGGAGGGATAAAGGTTAATGACCAATTATCTGTGTATGATGGTGATATTTATTCAATATTTAAATTTTGAAGCAAGAGTCAAAAATTGTTACAAAGACATTAGTTCTCATTTTTAGAAGTGCAGTCTATTATGAGTTAAATTCAATCAATTATTTTTCTATTGAACAAAAAAACTTATAAAAGGAGGATCATAATTATATCTGCTGAAAAAATACATTTCATACGAAGTTTATGATTTCATCATATTTTCGGTTTTATGCCTTTTTCATCGTATCATTATCGTATAAGCCGAAAATTATTACTATAAGAAAGTAAATAAATTACCTGTGTTATTGATACAAAATTTTCATTGAATGTCACAATAACTGGATTATTATCCCATTTGCTCCACGTGGCTTTAATCTGATATCCGCATGCGGTTAAAGAAATAGTGAAGAATACTATCCATAAAATTCTAAAACAAAAAAAAGATTTTTTTACTCGTAAATTAGTAATATTTATATCTGATCTGGAATTTTCAAACTGGAGGAATTTTTTAATAAAAATTCAATATGACGGAAAGTAGAAATTTTGAAATTTTTTCGAAAATTCTGCCGTTTTGAAAAATTTAAACATTTTGGACATTTTGGGGCATTTTAGTAAGCTCCTCTATCCAACAAAAAAATTAAAAATTTTTAAAGTTTTTAACCGTTTTTATCGGTTTTCAGGCTCTGGAACCCAATACCCAGAAAAAGTTTTTTAAAAATTTAAAATTAAACTTTTTAGAAAAAATTGAGATTTACGGCTCTTTTAGCCTTCTTAGATTATTTTCGATATTTTCAGTTTTTGAAAATTTTCGAATTTTTCGACTTTTTTGAAAAATTTAAGTGAAAAAATTAACGCTTTGCTGACATTCTATGCTGAAGCATTCTTGTTCAGACTTACAGTTACCATTATCCATCAAAGGGTTAAATTTAATTCAATTTTTACAAGAAAACATCGAAAAGTGTGTGCCGATTATCGCCACATGCCTTGACATGAAGAAAAATTACTTTTTTTAAATGGAAAATATAAAAAAAAATTAAACTAATGATTAAATTTGAGAAAATCCTTTTAATTTGTCCAATTTAAGTTAAAAAATTTAGAGGATGAATTCATTTTCTTAAATTTTGTTTTAGCCGGTTTAAGATTCAGATTCTGAAACTCCTGGTTGAGAGAACATAATTTTAGGTAATTCGAACAGGTAACATTTTTTTTGCCAATATCACATAAAATAAAAGTTAATTAAACTCACTTTTCATATAATGGTCGTGTTCCTAAATACTTTAATCCATGTATGGTGCTTGCATCACAAAATTCATTAAAAATCTTTCGTCTATCTATTTTTCCGTGTGGTTCATCTACTTTTCCATATTCAATTTGAAGAACAGTTTTATAACTAAATTTATTCATATTTAAATTACTTATAATAAAAATCAGACTTTGATTAACAAAAAAAATTGAATACCTTTGAGTTACACTTGTCATCATTTATAAAGATTTATTATTGTTTAATTAGCTTTTTTTTTTAAATAAAATATCACAAATTTAATTATCAACAGTCCTTTTTTTGTCACAAAATAGTAAAATTATTTGTATTCATCTTAAAAACATTTTAATTTGAACGGAATTCTGAAGAGTATGAACTGTCCTGTTCACTTTCTGATGACAAAATAAATTTGATGGGCATTTTATCAGTGATATTTATAAAATACCGAGAGAAAATATTTCGTATCGTCCTTTTTTTATTTAATGACTTTCTTCAGCACATACCATGCTAAAGTAAATGTAATTGATACTTGTTGCTTGTCTCACAATTAGTTTGCAATTGAGTCGATATGAAAAGTGATAGTGTATCAGAGTGTGTCTATGATATAACAACAAGTGAGGAGAGAATCGGGGTGTCAAATTATAATGAGGGAGTGAAAAACGAAGGATAACAAATGGACAATGACAAATTGTTAAGTGATCTGAGTGAAGTATGCAATTTAATTGTTGTTCATTTTTATTAAGATTGAGTAAAAATGAAATGAGTCGGAAATGGTACCAAAAAAAAAAAAAAATAGAGATTGTTTATGTTGGTTGTTTAGAGAGAGAATAATTTGTGTTTGTTTAGGAGAATTGATAAAATGTGAATGAAAACAAAGATGAATGGAAATCAAAGGGAAAGAGAAAACAACCGTAAGGCCGATGAATTGAATTATATAATCGGGAAATTATTCATACAACAATTTAATTCATCTTCTTATTTTAAGACAAAAGTGAATGTAGAAAAGTTAAACAAAAAAATGACAATTGATCGATTAATATTTATTTGACATTTAAGCAATTATTTATGTAAAATTCAATTTTGGGTCTCATCTTCTTCTGCTTCCTCTTCATCAATCACCTCCATTACAGTTTTATGTCGATTGAAAATTCCCATAACCAATCTCACTGCAAAAAAATAAATTATTTCAACGAAACTTAGCAAACTAACTCCCATAAACAATCCCAATAATCCACCACAATTAGCTATAAAATCCGTCAATCCATACAATTCAGATCGTTTCATTGCAAAAAACTCTGAATCTTTAAAAGTTACGTAGAGTTTTGTGACATCATACAATACCGATTTATTTTCAACTTTTCCCGTTTTATCAACAACTTGTGTTTTCAAAATTTTCCGTTGATTATCAAACAATTTCGCTTCACGAACTTGTGCTTCATACTGAATCGAGCGACATCCCGCCCAACAATTACACTTAAACCTGCCTTGATATGTTGAGTTAAGTGAAGCAGATGCCGTTTCTTTATGCAAATTATACGTCGCATCTCTACTCACACAAATGTAATCACTTAAACCACAAATTCTTGTATTTGGATCACGCGGAAAATTAAAGCGAGTACAATTACACAGACTTTGAGTGATGTTAACAAAACACTCTAATTCACAATTTTTCTTGGTGTAACGTTTAAAATATTTCAACGTTTTTTCACCATCAAAATAGCATCTTCTTTTCTCAGGACTGTAAGCGGTTTCCATTCGATCTGTGGCCATTACAATTTGCGGGGTCACAGACAGTGTCGTATATGTTTTGATATCAATATCGTAATAATGATGCAAATGCCATGGAATTTCATCAGGACCATGGATGAAAACACGAAAACGTTCACCATAACCAGGACATGATTCATCGAGATCTTCAGCGGTGTTAGATGCAAGATAAACAATAAGTTTTTGGCCTGTTGTGAAAATACGAAACGGATAAAAGGGATTGTTGAAGGTATATTGTGGATCTTCAGGTTTAATTGATTTCATGTCAAATGACCAATTTGCAGCTGATGGCGGAAAATTTTCATCGAAATTGAATGTGCTGAAAAAAAATTATTCAATAAATTTAAATAAAAATTGTTATGAAATTGTCTTACAATCCATCACGTAACAACTCGGTTTTGTTAAGTAAGTTAAATGTGTAGCAAACACCTTCTTCTGTTAAAATTCTTCCGAAGCCCAATTGACAAGCCCATCGTTTTTCAACTAAAACAGCTGCACAAAAAATTAGTGTTTCATTTAAAACAGGTGCAGCATCTTCCATCAATTTTGGATTCAAATCGAATGTTTTATTCACAAAATTCTTCACAAGTTTTCTCATATCATCCTGATTCCCATCTTTGATACATGTTTGTGCAATCAATTCAAATAATTTCATTTCCGATTCAGAAAATTCCAGTTTTGAGACATTCAGACCCTTTTCCATGATACTTTTAAACACATTTCCGTAATTGAAGTGACTTTTTCTAACTCGATTCTGATGACATATTGTAACAGCAGGAAAATTTATCTGTGAATAATATTTACATTATTGCCTTTAGGAATCGTTTCATAATTTTCATTTTATCTATGTATATAATGTGAGTGTTGAGTCAATTCTCTTTACACAAATTAACGTCAAGTTTAATCAATTAAACATACAAATTATTATTACACTGTAAATCGAAAATGACCTGCAAACTGCTAAGACTGCAGTGCTGCACCACGAGTGATAGGAATTTTGGTTAAATTTTGACCTTTGACCTAACCCGAATTGGACGAACTTGGTGTATAGGTCCCCATGTCAATTTCAAAAATTAAGGTCAACTTGTAGAAAAAATGTTGTTCCTGATTATCAGAAATATCAAATCGATTCTGGTGCCAAGCAAATGCACATTTCCGACTCACAGTGTAATAAAACAAAGAAGGATGAGGATATTTCATACAATATCCTACCTCTGAAATCGTGATTAAATTCTCATTGAAGCTGACAATTACAGGATTTTGGTCCCATTTATTCCAAATTGTCTTAATTTGAAATCCACAAATGCACAATGATACACTAAAAACTGCAATCCACCATATCCTGAAAGAAAAATAGACAAATTATACTGAAATTAAGTGAATTTTCATTACTTCTCATGAGTTGGTCTTGTTCCTAGGTATTTTAATCCATGAATTGTACTTGAATCACAAAATTCATGAAAAACTTTTTTCGCCACAACCCTTTTCCGTTTAATTTCAACATCAGGATTGTTCAAGTCGATGCTTTCTTCCTTGAAGACTCTTCTATTTATCGAATATTCAATTGAAAATAAAAGTAATAATAAAAGACATTCATTTAAACTCACCTTTCCCGTTTATTTTTGAATCTAGATATTGTTTTCATTGTTTACAGTTTTTTTGCTACTTGACCATACATAATCTGAACAATATCCGAAAATAGTATCAATTTCATTATTATATCACAATATGTTTCAATTTCACACCTCTCTCAATTTATGAACTAACAACAATCATGTCACAAAGACAAATGATTCCTAAATTATGACTGAAAATCATTTGCTAGACATAACTCATATTTATAGAGACGGTCACTCATCATGTCTCCTATTATTAATGAATACTTGCTCTATGGAAATTTATAACAACAATTTACGACATGTGACTCCGTTAGTTTATTTGTTTTTATGTCATTTCTTTGATGAATGAAATTAATGAGTATTTGAGGCACAATTGTGAACATTGCCCGAGTAAAATTAAGTCAAATCCCAACTAGTATTTGTTAAAATTTCAATTAAAATATTGGCTCATAATGAAAATGCGATTTTACATGCAATTCATGATCAATTTTTATTAATATTTTCATTCGCTATATAAAATGAATGAATTCTAAGATACATAAAAATAAGTATGAGTGTTTTCATGTAACTTGATATCCGAAAAAAAGATTAATGAGGTTTTATGAAGCGTATAAGACACTTAAATTTATAATTGCAAGTAATTACTTTAAAGTGAAGCATTAAAGGGTGAGAAAAAGCAAAAACGTAGAACCTGAGCGATGTACACAAGCCTATTTCTGTAATAAATAGATATCATAATTTTAGAAATGTCGGTCATTTTTGAAACTTTTGTTATTTCAAGGGATTCTGTCAATTTGAAATTTTACATCATTGGCGTCTTTTTGGTATTTTTGGACTTGGATTTTCGTGATTGGCGACTTTTATGTCATTTATGATTTGGCGACTTTGTGAGAGACGAACACATTGAACGTGCACAATAGTCGCATTTTTTTCAAAATCAGCAGAAATGGGCTAAAAACTGATTCAATTAAAAAATAAAATTTATTTCTTAAAGATTTAATTTTTCTTTTATTGGTTTGAATAAGCGAACCGTTAAAAAATATACAATTTCGACGATACTTAATATTGAAACTCCCATAAATAGTCCTAGAGATCCTCCGATTTGGGCGATAAAATCAACAAAGGTATACGTTGAAATTCGTTGCATTGCTAAAAACTCCAGCGAATCAAATTGAATTGCAATTGAAATGGGCTTAAACGCAAATATGTCAAATCCAGGATTAAATTCATCCGTTTCAAGTAATTCATCAATTTTTGTAAAATTATTCCAGAAATCACTTGGAAAAGTGTCAGATGAAATATTTCTCTCATGTAAAATTGCGTAAAGATATTTTTTTTTCATATTATCTCTGAAATATTCGACTGTGGTCATATCAAATCTGTTTCCTTCTGTGAGATCGTTGTTGTTATTTATCTTTACATTGAATTCCAATTGATCACAATCATCCAAGCAATTATCACACTTATAATTGCTTGCTCGTATTTCAAGACTCAATCCACAATTTGTAATATTTTGTGACGTGCAAATATTTTGACCTTTCTTTCGTGGCAGATCAAATGTACTGCAATTACAAGGTTTAAACATGCGTTTCATGTAACATTCAAGTAAACAGTTATTTTTTGTGTAAATTTTAAAAAATTCTAATGGACACTCGTCTTTGAAACAACATTTTCTCTTTTGTGGTGACAGTTTTTTGATATACGCATCTGATTTGATAGCTTTTGGTGTAATTTTCAAATCCGCTTGACGAAAATCATCAAAACTTAGGGTATGGACGAAACGCGTGTTCCATGGCACCTCATTCGGATTATGGATGTAGATTAAAAATGGACTTATACATTTTGTGACATTTGTAATTTTAAAATCGTCGTACATTTTCATGTTAATCACAAATTTATCCAATGCAGTTTTAAGTTGGAATTGTTTTGGTACTGAGTTTGGTTTTAAATCTTTTTTATAAGTATCTAAATTTCTATAATCAGCTAGAGGAAAAATGACATCATCACGAAGTAAATTTTGCTTGGAGTTCATGTTAAAAGTGTAACAAAGTCCTTCGTGTAACAATATTCGACGAAACATATCATTGCAATTTTCATTGTCTTTCTCCTTAATTCCTAGCATCGTGGAACAATGTGAAAATGATAAAAATGATGAAATGAGGTATTTTTCCAGAAATTTGAGTTCTGGATCAGCGAAAAAAGTTTTCGTATGATTTCGAGATATCTTATTCAGTGACTTAATTTTGCTATGACAATTACCAACGCTGCTGCATAATTGGTACATGAACTCTGTGAAATGTAACCTGTTAAAATAAAAAAAGTAATAAAATTTTATGAAATTTTGAAAATAATCAATTACTCGTCATCTGTAAAAGAATTGTAATCTGGTTCTTTTTGCCAACAGTCAAAATGATTTTCATAGTTAAATTTGTTCATGTTTGGAAGTCGTTGTCCACAAATTGTGATAGCAGGGTACTCAATCTGATAAAATTATGAACAAAAAATGCAAAAATCTTTTTACTAAAAACTTATTCTTACCTCTGTAACCGATGTTAGTTTTTGATCAAACACCAAAATGGTGGGATTTTCATCCCATTTCTGAAATATTTCGATAATTTGGGTGCAGCATCCACAAAATGACATGAAACAAAATATAATCCAAAGATATTTTTCATATTTTGTTCGTGTACCTAAATAACTAAAGCCATGTATTGTGGTTGAATTACAAAATTCATTGAATAAGTTTGTTATAAGACACCCAATGAAAATAAATGAATGTAAAATCTTTTCTTTTGTATAAGTCCAAATAGTTTTCTTAATCACAGATTTTTTCTCAATAAATATTTCCATTTCAATGTTAGTATCACTTCTTTCTATATCCATGTTGATCGATTGACTGACAGCGTTCAACTAATCTTTAATGTTGTAATTTCTTCGATTTTATATCAATCCATTAAACTGAAAAAGTGCATTTAATTGCACCAGTTACACCTCTTTTTATTACTACTGCAATGGGATGTGTTCGATTCATTAAGTTTTCCCTTGGGTCTTTGACTTTTCATACTGGAATTTCCAGATCCAATTCAAATAATCCAGTGAATGTTTTTTTGTTGAACATACGATTTTTGCCTGAATTTCAATACACGCCTGGAAACAATTGCAAAATTCTCATCGGCCTTAAAATATGTTTTTACTTGTAATTATAATTAAATTGATATCTCATAAATATTTATTAAGAAATCTGGATTTATTTATCGAGAATTTGAATAAGAAGAACATCATTGTTACTTATAATACATAAAGTAACATGAAGTATTAAGAAAAGATCTCATTCAAAACAATTTAAAAATAACTAAAACGTGATCGTGAACAACATACATGAGCGCATTTCTATGTATAGTATTCACCAATTTTAACATTATTTTGCACACTGAAAGTTGAAAAGACACCGCAGTAGAAAGTGATTTGCTCCACAGACGGAGGTCTTTGATTGACGCTTACAAGACATTCAAGGAATGCAATTTTTATCTCATTTCCAGTTAATTTGGAACAAGAATTCGAGTATTATGGACACTCTTTTATTCTATACATATTAAGTGGGGCAGTCTGCGGGGCGTTTTCAACTTAGAGTAGACATACCATTTTCCCGATTTTTGAATCAGTGTCCCGATTCCCGAATTGTCTTCATTTGTTCCGATTTTTAACATTGAAAAATATTATTATCAGGAAAGTCCAAAAAGTGACCTTAGTTCACAAAACGCTTATTGATTAGTATACAGATCGATAGAGAATCAAAATATACAGCATCTTTGATTGGGTTTTACGATTGACCAATCCAGATGGCGCTGAGATCTGATTTTATAATTAACACGAAAAAAAAAGTTGAAAAATAGCAAAATTAGAAAGTCAGGGTAAAAGTCGTTGATGCGAGGGTTACGGAGAGGCTTCTGGGGGTCCGAAAATCCCTCCTCGAGGCTAATGAACAGTGAAAAAATGAACAGTTTTTAAGTGCCCCACTTTTTGCTTTCAAATCCCGATTTTTTGTAAATTTGAGTTTCCCATCATCAAGGTTTTAATATCCTTTTTGGAGTTTTTAAAAAAGGATTTTTAAAATACAACCGTCAAAATATGCTTTAAATTTGAATTGTTTAGAGTGGAAAAAAGGTGTCGTTATGTAACACAAAATTGTGACGTTAAAAAATTTTATAGTGTATATTTTTATTATTTTATGTGTTTTCTGATCAACTATATAAAAATTAATTCATAAAAATAAGTTTAAATTTCTGTTTTATGTGTCTCTTGATCCCAAAATCCAAGAGGATTTTTATGTACTCTAAGTAGGACTCGAAAACCACTAATTAATTTTCATGTCCGCGACTGGATTCGAAGTTCGAATTTCGAACCCCCGTCGCAGGATTCTTACCAATCATACCAGCCACTTAACCAACTCGTTCAACGAGCTCGAATAATTAGTTTGAATATTTTTTAATTAATTCAATCAGTTAACATGAAGGTTTTTTTAAATTAAAATTCGCGTAAAAAGTTAATAAATGTAAAGTGCATTGCATACTTTTTGCTGTAAAAAAAATAACGGTCTTTTTATGTCTCATTCAAAATAGAATTGATTCAAAAATAAATATTCACATTGATATTGAGCCATTTTTCCGACAAAATTAAAATAGTTGGAAAATGACCATCTCGTAAGAATTTCCCCTTCGTTTTTGATGACGTTTTATTATGTCACTCTTACTTTTTCATCATCAATGTATTCAAATTACAGATGTTATGGTTCTAGATATTTTTATATCAAAGCTATATACAAGAAAATTGATAACAGAGAAAAAAATGAGAACAAATGAGAGAAATGAGAGAAAAATAATCATGTTTCATACTTGAATGTACTTCCATATGGGTGATAACATTCCTACATTTAAAAAAGGAGCAAACAAAAAATATTTTTCTCTTTACTACATGATTTTACTACGTTTTATGTACAGAACCTATGACAATATGCCTTTAATTTCCTTTAAAACTGATATCAGCATCCGATTTTCTCTCAGTTTTGTGTTGACTTTCATATGATGATGAACTAGTGGATTTTGATCCTGTTTTATCAGTTAACAGTGAAATTTCATATTCAAAGTGAAAACGTTGTTTCAGATTGAAGAAGCAAGTGATACTATTTTGTGTGTAAATTCTGCGCACTGTCAAAAAAAGTGGGAAAATAATAATCTAAAATTTCTTTTTTTTTCTTCTATTATTATAAAATAATTTAGAAACATATTGGAAAAACGGAATTCTTCAAAGAATTCAGTTCCAGGAAATATAACAACTGAAAACAAAATTTTCTTGAACGTTACAAAAACAAGAAATAAATTCCAGTCCCTTTTATTCAAGAAGATAACAAATTAGGGAAGAAACAAAAATTAATAATATGAAACTCATGTTATTCTAGGCATCAACAAAAAAAAGGAACATATTTCATTGTATAGCACATAAAAACGACAACCCCGGGTAAAAATAACTTTACACACGTAATCGTATCTTTCTTGATTCTTTCCTAATTTTGATTAAAACTTTTTCCTTTTAAAAGTCTCATACAAATGAATTGAAAAAGATAAGGAAGCAGTAAAAATAATTAATTATAAAAAAAATAATCCATTTAAAACTAATTTGTGAAATTCAATTAAAAGAGAAAAAAAAAATTATAGTAAAAATAATTTTAAAAGTCAAAAAAAGAAAAACCGCAAAATAAGTGTTTGTTCAAAATACCTTCGATTCAACAGATATACAAAAATTTAAAAGGACTAGATCACAGTTAAAATTTAATCATTTTTGTGGTATTTCTCTAACACATACAATACAATTCAAGTCTAAATTATTTAAAGCGTGGTTGAAAGCGAAAAAGGAAATTTAGTCAATACAGGTTTGGGTAAGTAATTTTATCTTCATCTATTTTATCTCTAATTTAAATCTAAGGTATATCTGTTGATGTTGGGTTAACCAAATGTTATGATAGAAGAAATGTGAATTTTATATTATTTTGATATTTTCATTATATGAAAATTACCAGGCGTTTCCATTGAAATTAGAGACATGACAAAAATTACTTCATTAAAATTTGATTTGGTTTGCAAAATTTTGGAAATGGAGCCTCAACTTAAATTATTTTATATCATCGATGGAAAAATATTGACTTACTGTCAACAATCGAGTTTTAGTTTAGTTTTAATTAGTAATTGAATATTGAAATTTAATATTTTAGTCGGAAGTAGAATAAACATGCTTCACTATATTTCACCATAACTCGATTATAGAACATTGAAGCTTATTTTAATGAATTTTGTGGAATTGAGGTCATTGTTCGTATATTGTGATTAAAATAATGTGTCACATTGTCTGATACATCACACAATTCATTCCATAAGTCTAATCGCAGGCTACTCAAATGATCACAATCCAAGAATTTTAGGAGTCTCTTTGTAGGAATTTTGAACAAAATCCTAGATTTCAAACAATAAATTGGTCTGATGTACCTTTTCAAATCACAACCTTATTTAAATAGGCTTAAAATGACAATTTAATTAAAAATTCTAACGTTCAATTTAGTACGCTAACCACACTACACCGTTCAATTTTCGAAAAATAATAACATGGTTATAACATTGATAAAATTTCTAATAATTTAGACATGCATCAAATTAGTGATCTGCCAATTACATGTTTTAAATGAACGGCATAAATAACACTGTATACTTGGTTTCCAATTTCACACGCTATTAGACATATTTTATAAGCTCAGTAAAATATTTATTATTGAAAATGATGGTTCAGTGACACAATTTTCAATGCTAAATAAGATGAATTGATGATTTATGGAGTATATGACTAAGAACAAGCTCCAAATCAGTTTCATATATCAATTCAAACTTATTCGTTATAAATAGAAAACTCAATACCCAAGAAGCAAAGAACCAAGAAAGATTTTTTACTTATCCGGTGAGAGTACCGAATAATGCGAGATACACCCTGAAAAAGGCTCCACCGCGTTTTTATTGTGGATAATGTAAGAATAATAAAATGTCTACTCTTAAATTTCTTTCCAAAACAGATTCATTTTAACTAGGCAAACGATTTTTGCAAGAAAAATTTGAATTCCCGATTCTAGAAATGATGACGAATAATGTTAAATTTAATCCACAGTACGTCAAATTACTCGTCTCAACTCTTTTTGAAGTTGGCTTCAAATTGAAGTGGTGAAACAAGAACACCGTATCCACACACATGTAAAAGTTGGCATCAAGTCCTAAAAGTCCAAAAACGATAAAACTAAATATTTCTGACTTGATGAATTTTCCATAAAAAGACTTGATTTACAATCAAATTCAGCCAAAATTCTGATTGCCTGAGTAATTTTTTTTAAAAGACCCCTAATATGGTCTCATTTCATGTGTTTTAACACATCTATGTAAGCAGGGACCTTGGTCGATTACATTTTGGTAACCAAAATCCTTGGTTGCCAAAAAAAATTTTTGGTTACCAAAATTTTGGTTGCCAATTTTATATTTTTGGTCGGCAGAATTTTGGTTACCAAAAATTATATTTTGGTTGCCAAATTTATTTTTTGGTTGCCAAAATTTTTGGTTACCAAACTTTTGGTTGCCAAAAAAACACTTTTCAAGTACAAAAATGTAAATGATACATTCTTTATAACAAAACCAATAATTGACCGAAAAATTTTTTCTTCGCTTGACCATACATCAAAACTAAAAAAAAAATATTTTGTATTAATTTTTTTTTTCATTATCAACATCATTTTTACAGAATTAACATTTGAACTGTATACAATTTAAAACTACAAAAATTTCATGGTTTTGTATGAAATAAGTATGATGTTTGTTCTTGAAAGTTGTAGATAATCGTTTAGTCAAAAAAGTTTTTATATACCATTTTACATGTTTTCATACCAAAAAATCAATTTTTCGTCAAAATACTTCGAAAACAACAAATGAACAAAAATTTATGTTACAAGTTTTTTTCTAATAAAATCGTATGTTTTCAATGTTTTTTGACGAAAAATCGATTTTTTTGTATGAAAATATGTAAAATGGTGTATGAAAACTTTTTTGTCCAAACGATTATCTACAACTTTCAAGAACAAACATAATACTTATTTCATACAAAACCATGAAATTTTTGTAGTTTTAAATTGTATACAGTTCAAATGTTAATTCTGTAAAAATGATGTTGATAATGAAAAAAAAAATTAATACAAAATATTTTTTTTTTAGTTTTGATGTATGGTCAAGCGAATTAAACCCAGAAAACGCGGAAAAAAAATTTTCGGTCAATTATTGGTTTTGTTATAAAGAATGCATCATTTTCATTTTTGTATTTGAAAAGTGTTTTTTTGGCAACCAAAAGTTTGGCAACCAAAAAATAAATTTGGCAACCAAAATATAATTTTTAGTTACCAAAATTCTGGCAACCAAAAAAAATAATTGGCAACCAAAATTTTGGTAACCAATTTACATGTTTTGGTAACCAAAAATTTTGGTCGGCAACCAAGGTCCCTGTATGTAAGTTCATAAATAACTTTTATCATATCATCAAGATCTTTCATGTGAATAGAAGAATATTTGAAAAGGGATGAAAATAAGACTAGAAAATTTTTAAAATGTTATTGTTTTTGAATGGATCAGCATCATGAAAATTTACAGTATTTTTTTTGGTTAAGTTTCAAATTTAAACCTTTACTTTTTGAATTGATATCATTTTAGTTTGAAATAAGGCCGACTTTGATCGGAAAATGATTGAAAACCATATTACAGTTAAATTTTAATGATGTCCATGATCACCATGATTTGATCATCCCTTTTCCCAGTAAACGACTTTAAAATAAAAGGTGTCCACAAAAGAGCATTTTTTCCTTTCAAATTCTTTAAAAAACATTAATAAACAATAATAAAATTGTGAAAAGATATGTAAAACATCGTATTATGCATGATACACAAACATGTCATAAATGTGTCAGTATTGTTGGTTTCGTTCCCACCTTTGTGAATTTTTTTCCTTATACATATTTTTCTCCTATTCAATTTAATGTTAATTTAAGCGTTTCAATATATATTCAGTATTTACATTTTGTTTACAGTTATTTTTTTTTCTGCTTTTCATCATATTTTTACCATGAATATGTGTTTATTTATATTTTTTTATAGCAATTTAAATAGAAAATGTTTAACGTTGATCTATGATGACAGAATTTATTTGAATACAATTTATGAGTTTTTTTTTGTGTATTATAAATAAAAATATGAAAAGTTAAATATTTGTAAAAAAAATTAAATATTTAACAGGAGAAAAATTAAATGATTTCCTTCCGGCTCATAAAGCTTATTTTTGTTCAATGAAAATAATTGTAAAATACCAGGCGTCTCCATTATTCTTTGTTATAAGGAAAATAAATTAGTTTGAGACATGTTAATTTTATTCATTTTAATGACATAAAATGTAATATTCAAAACGGAGATAAAAAAACACAATTATGATTCGGATTGTAACTGTGTAATATTAAGGTTAAATTGAAAATGCAAACAAAGAAACACAGAAGTTGTTAAGTCCTTTTCAACTTTTTTTTTAATGAATATGCAAGAGCTTGTTAATTTTTTATTTACTCTTTTAATTGTTTTATTTCCTTTTTATTCATGAAACAACACAAAAAAAAATGTAATGAAAAATCATGCTAATTGCTATGTGGGTTTTTGTTGTTTTTTTAAATAACAACATCATCAAGATAGAAAAAACGTTATTTTTCGAGAAATTGCACACCTACAATCTTTCCCTCCAGCAAAATATAAATATCTGAAGAATATTAACCTCAAATTATGCCTTTTTACCCATAATTCATTCTCAGAAACAAGATAATTTGATACCACGGTGAAACAAAAAAAAATAATCATCTTGAAATCATTGTTTGGCTTCTGAATAATATTTTTTTGTTGCACAGTGTTCATCAACTTGGAACATGATACATCATTTGTCAATTTTGAATCATTTTTGACTGATGCATGTTTGTTTTTTTCCATCAAATTTGATATCTTTCTTCTATATTCGCGTAACGATGATAAATTTAAATGGTAAGCAACGTGATATGTGACTTTGAGTTTTACGTTTAAAACACGTTGAAATAGTATGAAATGTAACATATAAAAAAAATAATAGAAAATAAAAAATTGTAACTTTACAGCACTTGACATGTTTGTTAAAAAAAAAAATTACAAAGAAAAACCTAAAAAAATATATAATCTACGAGATTACATTTTTCTTTAACAATGAGTTCTATTTACATTGAAATGATACAATGCAGCACAAGCAAAAGAGAAGCTTACACAGCATCAATAATAAATTCTTTGAAATTTTGTTTGTAAGCTTGAAACATAAATTCTGTTAAAGTTTTTGTTATCCCCATGAATTTGCCTTATTATTACTTGGATTGTTACTTGAAAATTATTATTATTTTTTTTCTGTCACATTTATTTTGTGAAATAAGATATTTGCCCTCTAATAATTCAAATAGTGAAATATTAAGTGGGTCAGATGAATTATTGTGTGTATTCTGTAACTTAAGGATACGTTTTTTTCTGGTTTTTGAGTTAAATGAACCGAAAAAAGGTATGAATTTTATTTCAATATTTTTTTCTTTAAAGAAAGGTATTGGATCATTTTTTTTATTCAAAACGTTTATCATCCCAAACAAATACCCAGCACACTATCTGAGTTCTTAATTTAATATTGTTCATCCAAAAAACATATAAACATAATCTCACTCAAAATATTAAAATTAAAATTTACTGAAATAATAAACCATAAAATATAATTTTCAATTGCAACCCTTACTGAAAAATTAAATCGGGTTTAAGTAAATTTCCGTTGAATAATTTCAGGAAAACTAAATGTAGGTCGTAAAGAGCTAAAATATTTGCTCTTTCAAGCTTAAAATATTAAGATAATTTACTGATCAAATAAAATAATTCACATATATTTAGTTGAAAAAATATGCTCAAACTGTGTAAAATTTTCAAAATGACGTTTGTACAGATTTATTCAAAAATTATATATGAAATGTTTGTACAAACAACAATATTAAATTTATTTTTATATGAAAACTTATATTTTGTATGTACAAAATCTGTGTTACAAAACTAGTTAAATATTATTATCATAAAAATATTAAGCTGTCTCGTCTCGACGAAAATTCATGATTAAAATTTGAGTATTCATAAATACCGTTTTTTTTTAACGGACAAGGCTGATTTTCGACAGTTTTTGATACTGTTCATTTATCAAAAGATGATTTTAAACGGATTTGAATCAAGCTTGCTTGTCCTGCTCGAAGGACTGTAACATAATCTGGGTTAATAAAGTTCTTTGTTGGGAAATTTGCAAAATAAAGTCAAAATTTTTAGAATGACCATTTTTTAAGATCAAAATATATAAATCTAAATCCATGGCCATACAAAATTATCATCAGTGGTCTTCAAGCTTGTGCTCGGGTTTATTTCTATAAACTCATGCGTTTGATGCGTAAGATAAAAAGGATAATTTGGACAGTTTAGCCACCTCTTCCAACCTTACGGATTCATTTTAAGAAGGTGGTCATTTAAGCCTACACTCAGGACATCAGTCGGGTCCATTGTGCGTGATCGGATTTAACCACATTATTTCATTTTTAATTTATTTCATTTTTTATTAATATTTTCCTCTTCTGTAAATTCTTGGTTCGGGTTTTTGTACCCGGAAGCAGCATCCATACCTGTGATTGCACAGACTCAATTAGACGATCAAATGACTTATTTAAGAGAACTTGTGTAGTAATAATTATTTAATTTTCCTTTTGCACTTCAGAGTTCACTTGACATTTATTTTTGTTTGAATAATTGAAGGATATGAAGAAAAAATATTTGCATTCCGATTTTTACAATCTTTATAAAATAAAGTTTATTTCGCTTTTATCTATTAAATGTGCTAATGCACTTGCACTGTAATGTTTTTTTATAGTTTTACAATCACTCTTTTCTTTCTCTGGCTTTATTTTATTGTATTTAAAGGATATAGATAAAGCGAGTTTAATCAGTTCAATGTTGTACTCTCAGTTTTTATTTAGTCATGTTGTGCCTAGTAACTCTACTAGCTTCACTAAATGAAAACAGATTTGGTCTTACACGTTTTTCAGGAGGTTCTGCATCCATTATTTTTGAATAAACACTTTATTTCTTTCAATTTAAAATGTTTTCACTGAATTTTTAACTTTAATTCACAATTTAAAAAAACTTTTTACAAAATCAATAAAAATCTCTTTCCAATCTGAAACATTTCACACTTGAAATAATGCGACCATCTGTTAATTACAGTTATTAAAAAAAATTGATAAGAGTTTAACCCTTAAATGAATAGGAATTAAAAATAGAACAAAAGGCATGATTTTAATTGATTTATTGATATTATTTAATTTTTTTATAGAGAAAAATCTGAAGTTAATCTGAAAAAATTTCCAATCGACTGAACAAATACAGTTAAGTCTAAAATAAATAAAAATCAATCATTGTCATACTGCATCAAGTTTTATTTGAATAAAAAAATCAATTAACCTCTCTCTAATAATAAAGATTATATTTAATTTTCTCTTGTTTTCCTTATTCACCTTATAAAAAAGCAATAAAAGAATATTTTTTTTAATGATTTTCCTGCAGAAGCAAAAAACTTTATTCTAGTTTTCCATAGTTTTCTGTTTACTCTAGTTCAACAACAAGTGTAATTTCATACAATAACGTTTTACTTTTTTTTTAGTTGTTTTGCAATTCCTCTAACAATAGAGCAAAAAAAAAGTAAAATATACTTCCATCTTCATTGACATATTCAAAAACAAAAAAAAACACGAAGAGCAAACATGCACTTTTCTAGTACATACACTTTATTAGTGATGCAAAATAATGCATAGAAAAAATACATTTTATCGGATGTCGTTATGTCTATATGTGATATGGCGTGTTATGTGATGAAAAAACTTTTTCAAGTGTTAGTTTTTTTATACATGTTTATGTCATGATAGATCATGTTGAAACTTTATAATGTATGGAATTGAGAAATAAGTTTATGATGATGAATGAACTAATGTTGAATTATATGTGTACTTGAATATGCTGAACTTTGAAAAATGTTCAGATGGAATAATGCAAAAAATTTTGTGAAAAATGTTTCCTTTTAAACAATTCTTTTGAGCTATTCATATATTCCGACAAAATTCAAGAGAAATGATAAGCTTTTAACACTGTAAGGAAAAGTGCATTTTGATAGGACTCCGTTCAAAAAAAATACAATAAAGATTTAAATGACGTTCATGTGAAGTGAGTGGAAACGCCTGGTATTTGGATTTCAAAATTAAATTCTTTCTCACGTGAATAATACTGTAAAACTAATTATTATTCGATATTTTTTGCTCATTGAACAGCTTGTTGAAATATCAATGATACTAAATTTTGAACTGATTATTGTGTGGTGAGCCATAATTTAATTACAATATTCAATATTTTATGTAAAATAATGATGTTATTATTCTAAATTCGTTAAATTTACATTATTTAGCGCAAAATAAGCTGATATTTAATTTAAAAAAAAAATGAACTTTTCGCCAGTTTTATTTTTGTTTTAAAAATTACACCTATCAAAAGGAAAATAACAAAAAAAAATCAATAACACTGTTTTTTAGTTGAAAATGCATCCTTAAAGCCTATTGTTGGGTGTAATTAATATCATTGAATAACATGAAAATTCAATTTGTAATGTGAAAAGGTGTTAGCTCAAATGTCTGCATTTGAAAGGTTTGAATAGATTAATGAATGAATGAATTATATCGTAAGTAGATTATATTTAAACAAGGAATTCAAATTAATGCATTTTATTGTTTGGTGCACACGTTATCAATTAAACCACTTGATTTATAGAGAATTTATAATTATTTGAAGTGAATTAAAGGGGATTAGTTTATATAAAGTAAATTTTGGTTTATTTTGTTTAATGAAAGCTCCATATCTTTAATTACACTTCAAGTTAAAAACGTCCAGAAATTCATCCCGAAAAGCTGGACGATTTCCCCGCATACGGGGTGTTTTGCTTGGCGCTAACGGAGGTGAAGTATTTTTTTATGTTTTTGAAGGTTTCCGCAACTTTGAAAGTTTCAACAGTATTTTGTAAATTTTTCAATTCTCTCCATTTTCTCAAAATTAAGTGGTTATGGAAGTTTAAGGGGCTTGGAAATTTCCGCGGCTTAAGAAAAGTCCGCAGAAGCAATTACCATACGGTAAAAGAATTGTATTTTCTAAAGAATCTTTTTTTATTCGTCCCACAACGTGAAATCACATTTTCTTTGCTTAATTTGAAGGAAACTTTTATAAGTGGTCTCTCCAAGCACATCACAAAAAGTGCAGAAAACACAAAAACACACTCAAACACCTCAAAAATAATTTACGTACAATTTTGTTCCACTTGACGTTCTACAAAGTTCATACAATGGCTTTTGAAAAGAAACACTTCACAAATAAATTACAATTGTAACCACAAAACTTTATAAACATTTTGACATTTCAATTTTGAGTCCATTTCTCTCATCTAATATAGAATTTTTTGCTACTTAAACTGTGTAAATTTTTGCATTCATGTGAATGCCTTTGATATATCACTTTGTGCACTCATGCATTTTATTCTTATTAGTTGTTCTGTTATGTTCCTTTCACGATATGTACATAACATGTTGCTACTGTATCTAATTGTAGCATATTCAAACATTTATTTTCTCTGGTCGACACTTTCTCTTAATGGGACTCTGGTTACTATTTGAATATTATGCTAGCAATAAAATTGTTATTGTCAAATTGAAGTAAAAGTAAAAAAAATAATGATTCAATCAGAAATTTAAGTAAATTCAATTTAAATTTGAAAACTTTTCGAAATATTGAATACTAATTTTTGTCGATTTTCAATATCTTTTAGTTTTTACAATAAAGGTAATGTCTGGAAAGATTTGTATGAAAAGTGAAAATCTTATACAAATATTTATGATGAAAAAAAAATGAAACTAATCTCATATGTATGAAATTGCGAATATTCTTTTGTAAAAGTGTTAACGAAAAATTAAACTTTAAATTGAATCCATATTTTCAATGAATTTTAGTTCAATCAAATTCTTTTGAAATTGACTTTTAAAATTTTAGTGGCTGATGAAAGGGATAACATCTTTTGTAGTTCTCCTTACTAAAGGACGTCTTGTCGTATCATGCTTTGTTTTCCTTTAAGACATCCGATAAAGAATTTTGAGAAAAAGAGAGATGGAAAACCCTCTTTGAAAGCATCTTATTCTTACTCTAGCCTCACACTCACAGAGGATGTGCTTTGATGTTTCATCTTGTAACCATTTAGAGGAGTTCAAATTACGCAATGAAACAGGAATGATTTACTTAAAATAAAATGTATTAGAACTAGGGCTTATTGGTTACTTTTAATTAAGAGAAGAACACATCTTCTTAATGTGAAAGCTAGAACTAGACTAAAACTATAGTTATTCTTATAGACTACTTGTTATGGTGATGTATGTGTGTTAGTGTCAATATATGCAATATGGGACAGTTCACTTAGAACGGTCACAATCTTTTTCAAGACAAAGCCTGCAGGTGCTTGACTCCCTCCTTTCTATCCATGTAAAATACGTGAAAGGAAAAGCCACTCCACAAAATGGCTCTGGTTCAGGTGCAGTTCATTCACATCAATATGATCTTCTGATGATGTTTTGCCTGTTTGAGCATATTTTCACACAGTGCGTGGCGCTATACCACACTAAAAATTTTATCGTGAACTAATTATTGTTATTAAACCAGTCTGGAATGGTTGTCATGAAATTCACTTATGAAATTTAAAATAAAAGTATCATCACGTCAACATTTTTTATGATTTTCTCTTTTAATATTAGCAGAAAAAAAATAATACCAGATAAATATTATATTTTTTTTATTTGTAAGAGTAACGTGATCTGGGATATCAATTCAGTCGTAATTTTTTTTTAATATTTTATTACTAAAGTCTCACCAAGAGTGATTTGAAATGTATACTGTATGTTGATTTTTATTGAAAATCGATAAATAAAATGAAAAAATAATAAAACACGTTTCATCAATTCCGGAAGGATTCAAAATTGGATTATCTAAAAGTTTTGCTTTAATACTGGAAAAATAATGGAAACGCCTGGTTAAATTTTGATTGTATTGCAAATTTGAATGTTATCGTCATTAATTCATTCTTAATATATTAAGAAAATGATTTGCATGCAACCTAAAATGTATAATTTTTCTTATTTTACTTACGAATCAATAAATTGAAATCGAATTTAAATTCAATACACATTCTCTTTGCATTATTTTTCTTGTTTTTTTTTTATAATAATGCATATTTTTTATCAAATTTATTCAAAAAAATTTAAAATAACATAAAATATGTAGCAATCAGACTTTAAAAGAATATTTAAACATCAAATAAATGCATGCTTTTAAAGTAAGCATAGATTTAAATGTCACGAGGTAACAAATATCGTCTAATGAAAGGATTTTAAAATATTTTTTACACGTTTTTCATGATATTTTATCTTTTTAAGGCTGGATTTAATGGTGTAGATCTTTTGTTTATTTTCATGAAATAAATCAAGGTGACATTGAACGTGGGACGATTTCTCATGAGAAAAATTATGCTGTATTTTAAAATGAAAATGAACGAATGCGTTAGAAATTTTTGGTTAGCACTTGACCAAAAATCAAACTTCATGCCAAATTTTTGTATTCAGGCTAAATTTAACACACAATTTTCGTCCTTATTCGATTTATTTTCAAGCATTTTTGCCATTAAACGCTTTTAGCCACACAACAATAAAACTTTTGCTTCTCATTTTACGATTATGAACATCACTTATCACATTTTTAATCAGAAACATTTAACAATTGTTTCAACAATAAAATGTCTTAAATAAAAGAAGACAATGAATAAATAAAACAACTAATATAATAATAGTAAAACTAAAGTTTAACAAAAATACAAGAAAACTACAATTTTAAATGTTAAAATGTCTTGAACAGTGTAAATCTTATAAAATTAAAATTAACATCATGACAGAAGTATAAATCCTAATTTGACAATTTCTCTCAAATGTAACAATGAGATGATGTTTTTTTTTTAAAAAAACTTCAATTATAAAGTTTAAATGAACGAAAATTTCCAGTTATTTTATTTTTGCCACTGTAAATTGAATAATTTATGTTTTAATTTTGAAAAGTTTTTATTTACTGATACATGGATGTTTAATTTTTTGCTGCAAAACAAATTCAATGGATGTAAAATTTAAATGAAGTAAATGTAAAAATATTTCAAAGTTTGTAAACCTTGTTATATTTTATGAAATAAAAATGAGGTATGTAAGGTACATGAATAAAAAATGATACGGCTTGCCATGTAAAGTTATTTAAAAAAAAAAAATGAAAAAGTAAATGAATTTTAAATGATATCGATTGAATATTAGGATTGAAATTTCGGACGACTTTCAGAAATGTGAAATGGAAATTAGGATAAAGCTCAATTAAAATTGAATATAATCACATTTTTTTACAGAACGTTACATTGCGAACGGGTTTCGTAAATCACCAACATTTACGAACTTCTAACATTTTATTCATATTTAACTTATTTTTATTCAATTTAAGCATTCACTTTATTTACGAATCTATAAATTTATCTTCGTAAAATAAAGTGAATGCTTAAATTGAATAAAAATAAGTTAAATATGAATAAAATGTTAGTAGTTCGTAAATGTTGGTGATTTACGAAGCCCGTCCGCTATGTATATGTTTTTCTTACTTCTTCGGTGCAAAGACTATTTTTTAACTTTTCCTTGGAAGATTTTTTTCCAGGTTTCTCTATCTTGCGTTTGCTCTTTCCAGTTTTGCACCCGTATTGTTCTCACATCTTGTTAAATACCATAGATCCACCTTCTTTGGGGCACCAAACACCGTTCTTACAACTTTTCACAACATGGATAAGAGAGGTTAACACAGAACTGAATGTGACAATAATGGCCACCACCTCCTGACTGTAAAAATCCACGTATATTAGGCGTCACATCCATTGAAGTTGCTCAACGCCCACGCTAAAGATTTCAATGTCAGGACGAAATTGAGAAATAATGCTTTAAAAGCCATCACTGGAAGCACTTGGAGCCAAGACAAAGATACAATAGTCACCACGTTTAAAGCGATAGGTCGCCCATTGAAATATATGCTACTCCTGTTTGGACCCCCCCCCGTTAGCGGAAATGCACTGGAAAAACTTGCAAGCCACAAAAAATGAGGCCCTGCGCATATCCACAGGATGCCATCTAATGTCACAGCCCGATTACCTTCACGTTGAAAAAAATGCTTCCACTCAAACAAGACAATAGCTACTCACAAAACAATTTCTCGTCGCATGCCAGAATATCCAAATTCAAGTATTGTAAGCACGGCTCCATCTCATAGAAATATCCGTCGTTCAGCAACTACCTGAACTTTCAGCTACAATACCTCTGAACACAGTGAGAGACGAGGCTACTTATTGTATGCTATAGCAATTACACACAGCTATGAAGCAAATAAGGTCCTCAGTGAATCACCGCCCGAGATATCAGTAGACGAAGCCAACACCTCAGATAGACAAGAACGGCATTGGCTCAGCTGAAAAACAGCTATTTAAGTCGCATTAATACATCCGTCTCTGATACGTACCCATCATTCCATAGCTCACCACATGATGTAGCTCTTTTCTAATGCCGTAGTCATCCTACTATCCTGACGACCAAAGACCTCAGTCCGACCCCATTGAGGTGACAGAATTCTTGGGAATAGAAATGGAACTTTAGAAGATTCTGACAATGCCGCTACAACAACAACAAAAACCATTCTCAGGATGCAAAACATAAAAACTAAGACCAGTAGATGTTTCGTAGAATTTTATCATTTATAAAGAAAACTTCATGAAAATATTCAATCATTTATCTAATTAATTAAACTTGATATTGATCTTAATTTTTATCCATCTCTTTTAATAAATTCTTACAATTAATAAGAAAATTTTATCAAATCTTATCTCTTTCGGCATTTTGTTAATTATGATGAACGCACTTCCGTTTTTATATCATCCATTAATTAAAATTGATGGATCTCTTTGACCTATAATTTGTTACATTTAAAGGGGAGGATGTATAAAATTAAATAGATATTTTTCCATTCATCTAATTTTTAATTGATTGACTAACACTAATATTAAAAAAATCATAAATACAGTTATATTGGATTAAGCAAACCATATTATGAATATAAAATGTAGTAAATTTTGTGGTTTTGAAAATTCTACCACACGAGAAATACACAAAAAAGTACGATTGAAAAATAAAATTTATATAAAGCTTTAACAGTCGAACCGCAAGCGCCAAACAATGTTTTTTGAATGTGAGATGAATCTTCAAGCCTTGCGGATAGATTTGTGGGGAGTTTTCAACTTAGAGCGTGGGAATTTTACCATATTTATTAAAGTCCATTTTATTTAGAATAAAATCACATCCAATCAAAAATGTTTGATATGTCAAAAGTTTGATAATTCGATTAATAATTCTACTTTACATCACAGTAAACGCCTCTCCCTCAGCAATCATAACGCAACGTGACATATCATACACCATACTAATCAAAAGTATTTTCTTTCCGTTTTCTGCTTTCTTTCTCATATTTTTTCTTTACTTTAACATTCACCATAATGTATTTGGGGAATTAAAATAACCGTAATGAGATTCTGTCTGGATTTTAGGTCATTTAAGACCAAAGATGGATTACTGTCAATACGTTTATGGGATGACAGATAAAACGAGTAATATGATATGAAAATCATCAAACTTTTTATATAACTTTTATACATAATTTTGTCACATTAATTTCTCTTGTCTTTCATAAAACCCCAATAATAAAGATTGATAAAATGATTCATTTTGTTTTTAAGCTATCTAACCATGTTTTGTGTCATGTTGAGATTATCAAAGTTTAATGAAGCGATGATGGTTTGTATTTCATAGAACATAAATCGATTAATGGTGTAAATGTGGAACTAATTCAAGTAATTAATCATAATTTGTTGGTTAAATTAAATTTTGTGTCAAATTTGTTATCACTTTTATTAAATTTTTCTTAGAAATTAAATCATTTTTGATGAAATAGTTTAATTTAACCGTATTCTTAGAATTTTCCTTTTATTTCAAGGTATTCTTAGAAAAAATAATATTTGAAACTATTTCGATAATAATTTATAATATTCAAGTTGTAGGTTGAATGAAATATTCCTTCCGCAACACGTTTTGAACGCATACTATCATAAAATTATAAATTATGAGAATATTTCTGAGTAATTTTTCATTATCCTTCAGCAAAACAATAACATGATAAGTGTTATGATGATGCTCAGATGCAAATAAAATATGGTAGAAATTTTCTCATCAACTGTAAACAACAAACATTCACTTGAATGATTCAGATTAAACAAATAATATTTAAATTTGCTTCATAAGCACATTGTCTTACTTAATGGGCTAACATTGTATCATTTTGACTTAGCCCTCCTTCGTCGCCATCGATTCATCTGGATTTAGGTTGATCCACAACACGAAGACCTACTTGATCGATTCTAAAAAGTGTCGCTCATTCACGGACTTGGTTGATTTGTGCTACACATTTAAGTTTGATTTCGCTGAAAATTTTGTTTACTTAAAGCTAACATTGATTACAAAATCATATTATATTTAACAAAAGCAGGATTGAGATCTCCAAACAGGACCATTGTTTAAACCCATTTTTCATCATATTCGATGAAGGAGGAACCAAATCCACTGAACATTTGTATTTAACTTTAAAGGATAAAAAAATATATAATGCAAGCATTAAAAACGTATCATAATAAAATAAAATAAACAGAATGACTCCCAGATGAGTAAATTAAATGATCATCGTCAGATTCCATTCATATTTTATTTTTCATACATTTCCCAGAACAAAATTTTCCATAGAAGAAAAATATGCGACGTTCCATTTTAATTTGTGTAAATTTTAAACCAAAATTTTTTATATATTGAATAAAAAACACATTTCTGCTTAAAATTAAAACTTTTAATTATTTTTCACATATGGTTGGATGCGATAACATTATTACGATGCATTTTTATTCACTGGTTTTGATCAGGGTTGTTCATAAAAAATAAAAGAGAAGAAAATTAATGAATAAAAAAATATTTTTTGAACCATGATTATTTTTATTACATTTTACATTATAAAAATGTGAACGATGATTAAAACCGACATTGAAGTGTTGAATTGAATGAAATTCGTTTGAAACGTGATTTTTTGTTAACCATAATCAAATTAAAAATGATTTTATTCGTTTAATTTGGCTTTTCATATATTGAATATTCTGGAATTATCTGTTGAACTTGCTTTAAGGTGCCCTTTTCAAGAACATTACAGAAGCTACACCTCGTTATTTTCGGTTTCTTTTATTTTTGGGTTTTATTAGGGTAGGCTTATCATAAACCTACATGTAAGAAATTTTGATGGCAAAAAAATATTCTCTAAGGCATATTATTTTAATAAAAGGGGTGAAAAAGGTCACCATTATTAACTCAATTAACTTTGTAAAAAAAAAACAAATTAATTTTCATTATCAGGGATGCTTTGATAATTTTTTTTGAGGTACTGAGAATAACAAATTAAATATTAACGTTTTTCATCGTCATCTCAATGATTTTATCTCAAACCATGACATTTCTCCACCAGATTGTGCGAAAACAAGCAACAACAAAAATTGTTTTTATTGCATAAAATTATCATCATTTCATTGTCATGTGCATTTCAGATAAAATAAAACAAAACGCCTTCAATTATCGTTTAATGATAAACTGTATCAGCAAAATAACAATATAATAATAAATGATGATACTGAAATGTGAATATGTGTTCTCTGGAGATAAAACAATGAGAGTAAACAAGATAATGATGTTTATCGATGCAATTTGTTTCGTATGTGTGCTCATTTATTTTCTGTTTTGGTGCAACTTTCGTGCAAAAGTAGAAGTTTGAGTTGAGAAAATGTTGTTTTGAATATTAATGAATATGGTGACCTTTATATAGTTTATGTATCTTGACAATGATAATTTGTGGTCTAATGATGTAAAAAGCACTAAAATTAACCATGTCACGATTTACACACACGCAAAGAATTTACAAGACAATACGTTTATCTTGATTAGATTTATCTTGATACTTACGTCCTTGTGTACCTTTTATCATTCCAATCACATTTTCACAAATCAATTCATTGAATTAAATATATCTATTGTTATCAAAAAAGTTTATCATTCACCATCTAACGAAAAGTAACAACTTTTGGTTGTAATCTCATTTTATTCGGGGCTAAACGTAAATAAATTCTTGATCAAGTCAGTATGAACAGTAGAAATAATTGAATTACGGCAAAAAAATAATGAAATACAACAAAAAATAAACAACTTTAACTTGGTTTTGTGTTATTGTGGTCTTATATAATAAATTCTGATCTGAAAGAACAAACAAAATAATTCGATTCTCAGAATATTTGTTTCAATTCAACTGAAAGGTAAAATATTACCATTGTTAAATATTTATATCAATTTTTGCTCAGATGAACTGGAATTGGATGTTTAATCAAAAAATAAATTGCAAAAAATGATTTTTTTTGATAGATAACTAAATACAAATTTTCAGATTTGTTCAAAAATGCTCTAGATCACCCGGAACTTTTGAATGTAGCAAAGTCGAAATAACCCACTGTGCAGTCCTGCAAGCTCGCCAAATTCTCCTTGCTTAGCAGCATACACTGCTTTCTAGTTCTTCTTTTTGGAGGGTAAAACACTAAAGTTAAAAAAAAATATATATAAGAAAATGACAAAAGGAGAATATTCACTTGATCTGATGCAAAGTGCATCCTCAATGCATGGTTGGTCAGTTGCTGTTGACCCTTCATCAGCTTTTGTTGTTTTTCTACGTTCTAAAGAACAAAAACAACAGGAGCAGATTTTTTTTTTGTGAAAAAATGTCTTGCTATTATGAACGTAAAATAATACTGCAGCACAGGATTTATAAAACAACTCATCAATTTTATTAATTTTTTTGTAGATTTAGTAAATTAATGAAAATTTCCTGAACTTTCCTGATCTGACCTCTTTGGGTTGTAGTGAATAATTTTATGATTAAGTAATTTTCACTACAATTATTATTATAATCTATTTCTATCTGTTATTATTCTTGAATATTTCCTAGTCTTGTTCACAAATCAATTTAATTTAATTTAATTTAAATATATTTTTTTTTGTTGTCGTTGTTTTACTTTCCACGTGCCAAAATGATGTTTTCGTTTTGACAGCTTTAATTTTTGCACTTCTACTAAACCGGTATCATTGACATATGTTGAATTATTTGCTACAAATAAAGAATTACATAGTATATGAGACGATTTTTTTTATAATTAATGAAATATCTACTTGGTTTGTTCAAAATATGATATTTTAAAAAATATTTACACTTTTTTTTTGCATTATCTACTTTTTTTAATTTTACCTTTACAAGTCTCTTAATTTCAGTTAATAACATGCGAGTAATTATTTTTATGGTATAATAACAATTTATACATAACGTCTTATTCTTTTTTATCTTCTTCTTTTTATGTGGCATAAAGCCTCTGATCCTTATACATAAATTACAGATATGATGATTTTATCACGAAAACGTTAATAAAAAAGTTCCTTATTCATTAAGAAATTTATATAAAAATTTTATATAGAAAGAACTCAAATTTTCTCATGTCATTCTGTAGATTTCGAAAAATTGGAGTATCGTATGCAATCATTTTTTACCAAAAATGCACATTCATTAGGATAATAAAACATTAGTACATACAGAATGAAGTATGTGGATTACAAAAAACCCAAAAATATTAAGTGGCTGACGTGATCTTGTGAATCTGCGTTCGATTTCTGGCTAGTACGCTATCATAATATAACATAGCGATCATTTTCTGTGTCTGTTACAAAATGGTGGAATTTTCCAATACAATCCAAAATGGCTCACTACATTTTAGATAGATTTACATGAAAAATCGCTTTAAATTATAATTCACTCAACAGCTAATGAATAGAGCTGTTACTTTTTCGAATATATTTTTAACCATCAACACTGTATTGCTATGGTATCCGTTTTTGCATTAAAAATTCCTTTCCTAGAAAAAAAACGTATTAAGCTTAAATCTAATCATTGTACAAATATTTACGAAGCCTTCTTTTAAGTACTTACAGCTTCCATTACGTATTTTTTTACATTTTATAATTTATTTACTTGCGGATTAATTATTCTAATCCTAAAGTGAATATTTGCTTACTCTTCCAGTTGATGTGCAAACATCACTTAAAATTGTGTGTGTGTGTATTTTAATGTCATTTTAGCTTGGTATGCGATAATTAAATATAATAAGAGTATCACATATGAGACAGTGTTATAATTACTACGACTATCTCTGCTATTATTATAGTTAAATGTACTGGATAGCAAATGTGGAAAATGATATCGTTGAACCACGGTTGCTGAAAAAAAATATGAATTTAATAATTTTTTGTAATTTAAAATGACGGTACCATTTTTATCAAGGAAAATTAATCTGATTAAAGTCTGGAGACAGGCAGTTTTTTTTAACGTTTCGTTATTTTGTTAAAATTAAAGATATTAAATAATGGAATATTATATAATTAAAAAAAAAAACTAGAATAGCAATAAAATCAAATGAAATGTACTTTTAACAGTAGTATTTTGGTAAACAGGCAACATCTGTTTTATATCGCATTTGAAAAAAGACATTTAATCTTATTTGTTTCATTTCCTTAAGTTACCGAAAATCTTACTGACAATTAAAAGATTCTAAGCTAATCTTTTGCAACTTACACTATAGCGCCACCTCTTTTGGACACCAAATTTAACCCATTAGCCGCCCTTGGTCAATTTTTCGACCAATAAGTTTTAAGACATATTTTCCCTAGATTTTCTCAAATTTCAAATTTTCAATATAATTAAGAGCAAAAAGAAGAGAAAAGTATTCACTTTTACACAAGCTCAGTATTTTTAGGAGAGGCGGTTAATGGGTTAACTAAAGTTTTTGACGGTTTGACTTCAATAATCTTTATTTAATATAGTTTAATTAAATTACACTTTAGCGTATTTTTAATTGACTCAAAAAAAAATTATGCGGAAAACCGTAAAGATTCCATAAATTGCGCAGTTTCTAACGTAGGTGTTTTCAGTTTTGAATTGTAGCCTTTCTTGAGATTTCTTAGCCCGCCCTCTTTGACTCCCGATAATGATCACTTTCACCCTTTTTAGGGTTGAATTATTCTCTGGCTATTTTTGAATATTTTTTAGCCTCTTTGACTATTTTGAAAATCCCATAAAAATTCGATTCTGTACAAATTTATATAAGTTTTTTTAAAAATTGAAAATACCCTGCATAATTTAGTGAAGCTACATTTGAATTAAGGAGGTGTCGTGATACGTTTTTTTGATATTTATTTTTCATGAAATATTTATCATAGTTAGTAAGTTGGTCAACAACTTTAGTTAATTTTTTATATTTCATTATCCTAATAAGTTACGACTGAAGACAGCAATGATAATAATTTTTCATTTGATTTTCTGCTCTCTCTCTCTGTGTTTCTTATTCCTTAAAGAATTATATTTTTAAGCTTTTTATTGTCTCACAATTTTTTTTTCAACTTTGAAACATATCTATGATAAAAATATACGATAAAATGAAAAATATACGTTTATAAGAATACTTTGAAAGAAATGAAAATCTAAGTTACAGAGCAAAAAATATGCAGCTAAATAAATACGCTTAATTAATCATTGATCAAAATGAATTTTGTTATTTTTTCTGTAATAATGAAAAGGAAAATAGAGTCTCAGATGGATCCTGTAAAAAAATCATAATCGATTTAATTAAAAGAATCCCATAATTCTTTTCCTTGTTTTTTTCTTAAATTGAAGATCCATAATCTTTTTTGAAAAAATCCCTTATAACAATTTTAATAAAAAATAGATAAAAAACTTTTGGTGTGTTGAAGGTCATCCTTATCTTTATGTTATATAAGAAACAAAATCGCTCTTCTCAATTTATTTTCTGTACATATGTTTTAATTTACCTTTTAATATTCAAAGAAAATAACATAAGAAGATTAAAAGTATCTTTGTTTCAAGCACTTTTTGAACTTAAATTAATACCATTAAATAAAATTGTGTGTGAATGAGAGAATCAATGTTGTTTTTCCGGAGTTAATTAATTTAATCAAATTTACATTCCTTTTCTCTTGTTTTTTTTCAATTGTATTATTTTAACCAGCACTTCAAAACATAACAATGATTGTTGTTTAAATCAAGGTTTAAATAACCACCATTTAAATGCCTTGTTAATAATTAACAAGTTAAATGAAATTTGTAAATATTTGTTTTTGTACAATAAACAACATGATTCAGATAAATTGATATTGTAAATGATAACAATATCTTGATTTTGATTGTTTGTTTGTCTGAATTGAATTTGACCATAATTCTCAAATTATATGGGTTTTTTTTTAATTGAACTATAATTAAAATTTAAAAAGTAATTGTAATTGAATTTCAGTAATTTTTGTAATGAAATTGGATTTTTTTTATCTTTTCAATTATAAATAATCCGATTATCAAAATTTTTCTTCTTTATTTTTACATATTTGAAAGAGGACCCTTATCAAAGTCTTTTTTATTCTTTTTGTACTGAAATATTTAACTTAGTTCATTGTAATTTAAATGATTGATTGATATCAAATAAGAAAATCTCTTGAAATGGTCACTTTCAGACATACTCTAAAAATTATAATCAAGAATTATGAAAAAAAGCATGTTTTTTTTATAATGTTGAATTAGATCCCTTTTGACGATTCGATATCCTTTTAATATTTACAAAATAATGTAGTCAATTCATTCTTTCACGTCATTTTTACATCATTTTTTAATGTAATCGTGACTGGCATAAGTTAAGCCAAAACAAAATGTGGTATTTGTATGATAGCTCAATCAAAATTTAATAAATAAAAATAGGAAATTCTAACCACTAAGCGGTTTAGAAAAGTGCATTTCTATGCGACTCGTTCTGGTTCTAAATCTACTTGAAAATACGATATTGAGATGGAAAGATTTTAGGTTGCAAAGTTGTTTAGAATAATAAGGGGACGGTTTTTGCAAAAAAAAAATTTTCAAATTCAAATTATTTTTTTACTATTGTGCATTTGCCTCCTTATTCGTATATTGTTCATTTCATAAACTATCCACTATAATCTACTCACTTGTGTATACACAATATTTTGTGTATGTCACATACCTACTCGGCAAATGCAAAACTTGCCGTATTTTCAGAAAAGTCAAATAACTCAAAATTTTCAAAAAAGGCAAAAATTTCAAAAAAACTCAAAAAAGTCAAAATTGTCAGAAAAGTCAAAATTTTGAAAAAATTTAACAAGTTCTTTGAAATATTTATGTTTTTGAAATTTTAAAATTTAATAAAATTTTGAGTTTTTTTTTGAAATTTTTGAGTTTTTTGACTTCTTTGAAAATTCTGATAAAAACGGCAAAATTTATGTCATAGGAGGCCATGAATTAAATGTCAAATTTTATTCATGTTAATTTTCACAGGAGGCCATAAGTTAAATGAAAAATTTTATTATCATAGGAGGCCGTGAGTTAAATGTCAAATTTTATTTCTGATAATTATCATAGGAGGCCATGAGTTAAATGTCAAATTTTATTTCTGATGATAGTCGGTTCAAATAAACGATTTTTCATGTATTTGCCATTCTTAAAATGCTCAACTTAGCAAAAAAAAAATTATATATTTAAGATGGGCCGATTAGCAGTAAAATTCATGAGCCGATTTTGATGCCTAGTCCTCCACTGCCAGTCACCGAAAATTAGAGTAAAACTGCAATTTTATTATTTTTATATAATTAATTGAAGGTATAAAGATAGATACAAAAAAAAATTAAAATCATGATTACAACAACTAAAATCATATATGATGAACCTTTATTAGTTCCTATTAGAGTAGCGGTTTATTTTATAGTGGAATACAAATTTAATAATAACAGTTCTTTTATAGGTATTCTAAAATATCATGACATACTAATTCTAATAGTTCCATTGGCAATATCTATAAAAATATAATAAATTAATTAGTTTTTTAAAAATAAAAAAAGAAATTTTATCTCTATGGGTGTTTAAATGTCTTTTTACATAATGCGGGTGATGGAACTTTTTCTCGCACACAGGGCAAGAAAATTGTTTTGCCTCGTGAAGCAACAAATGTCTCTTTAATGACGATTTGTGCTTCAGAGGAAAATTGCAAATTCCACAACGAAATACCATGATGTGTTTTGTTCGAGGTTAGTGTTTCAAATGAAGTTTTTAACGATCATGATGATTACTAACCGAAAAAACAGGATGACTGCTTGGATGAAAAATGTAACACTATTTTTAAACTATTGACATTTATTTATTAATTTAGCGTATATCGATTTACTTAATTCTATTACAATTTTATCGGTAAAGTAGAACAGTTTTTTATTAGTGAATTTTTATTAACTTAATTCTATAGTATATTAAATGCTGTATGGGGAGATGCATTGCTACACAGTTCCATACTATTCTGCAGTTATATACGTTGTCACACTTATGTTGTAGTTGCTGTCTATTTCATCCGAAATTCCTTTAACAAGATTGTAATATCATTCAGTGGCAAAAAATCGGAAATTTTGGGCTTTTCGAACGTTTTCAGGCTCTGGAGCCTAATCCTTTAGACCAATTCCTGAGCCTTATTTCAGAGCTATTGAGCTAAAGTTCATTTTAGTAAACTTCTCCATGCTGTTTTGTTGCAATCATCAATTTTTTTTAATTTTTAACTGTTTTCAGGCTTCCGAGGCTTTGGAGCCCAATCTGAAAACTAATGAGATATAAATAATCCTCTGTCTTAGAGAAAAAATCCGACCTCGTTTTGATGGACCATTCCGGAGTTATGGATAGCGGCCAGTGTTAGAGGGACGGCGGACAAGCCGTCTGTAATAGTGCATTTTTTCTTACGAAATTATGGGCACTCTTTTAGTGTATGCATTATTACAGTGTAGGACTGACTTGGAATAATTGTTTCATATAAACTTAGATTCTATTATAAGCTGAAAAAGCTCCTTTAAATTTCAGAAATTGAATTGAATTTGAAAGTTTTCACATTGTGAAGTCCAATAGAAGAGCACAATCTCTCAAGAGCTATCCAAATCAACACAAAAAACTAGAACTAGCATAAGTCTAATTTGGAGGCTCAAAATGACGTCATGACGCCGGTGACCAAATCGGCTGTAAGAGTTCATTTTTCTGTTTAAACAGGCTTTTATTTCGCTGACAGACGCTTAAAGCATATTTTCTCAAAAAAAAAAATTATGAAACAAAATCTAAAAAATTTGTCTGTCATTCAAAATTCATCAAAATGTACTAAAACTCATTTTATATTTCAATTCAATTAAAGCCTACATGATTATTGAACGTGATTTGAAAACATAATGTTTATGTCAGACTTGTCACCATAGCATGTGAATATTTACATAATTTTCGTTTCATTTCATACGTTACAAAGACAAAAGACATGAAAAATTGAAATGCATTTTCCACAAACTTCACCACAAAACACAACTCTCAGCAATTTGTTACCAAATGATGCATAAAATTTTCCACAAAAACATGCAAATCCGTATTTTTCTTTGTTCAAATCTCACATATTTATTTTTATTATGATTGTAATGCATACACAAATTATCCTTAAAAAATATGCTGCAATATGCACATTTCATTTAAAGCTTGGCGTGTCTTTGGTTTAATTTTATTGAAATAAAGAAAGGTGAATCGAGTGCGAAAAACGAACTTATTTTAACATTTTGAGTCAAAACTTAAATATTCAAACGATTTCAACTTAAAAAGGCGAAAATGTAACAGACATTAAAATTCCTTTTCCAATATTATCAGTTTATTAAAGTCACATAAATTTTTCTCTTTTTATTCCAGATGTCATTGATTATCGTCTTTAATATCAACAGTTTTCCATATAAATTGTGTTTTCACATATATGAACTGCAAGATAAACTAATATCACGAGTATATTAACAACAAAATCCATATAACATCTGTTTCCATTTGGTTGGAGTGGTTTAAAGTTTCAACTTGGCATTATTTTATATGAATTTATATGAAAAACGAATAAATTAAGAGATAAAAGCAAGAAAATAACAAGAGAAGAATTTGAATAAAAGCAATAATTGGTATAAATAAAGATTTTGAATATTTGTTTCAAGTCCCAGGATAGTACACGTCAGTGCCATGGGTGTTGGTGGCCGAGTTGGTTCCGTTGGTGGTGCTGGATATGAAAATTATTTTAGTGGTATGTTAATTATAATAATTCCATAAAAATATTTTAATTACCCATTTTTTCCATTCAATAGGAAAATCAACGACAGACTTTAATGAAGAAATAGTTTGGACATGTATTGGTATGGCCACACTAATTGCCATTCTCATATCATTAGCCCTCCTGTATATTGTGTACGAAAAATGCCAAAAGAAACGAGAATT